>VWZT01012394.1:91560-177198 GCA_013397055.1 Pachycephala philippinensis | reverse complement strand
TCCCTCGTGTCCGACTGCGTCATTAAACCTACAAGCTAGTCAATATACTTTCTTTCTCAATTAAACAAAAACCTAAAAAACCAACCAACCAACCAAAACAACAACAAAATAAAGGCTGCTTAAAAATACAGTGAATAAAGTAAAATTTTGAACACTGAATTCAAAATAAAGAGATTTCATTCTTTCCTTCACTAGGACAGCAAGCAAATTTCAGCAGTGTTTTCTATGAAGCAGTGACTTCATGTCACTGACGTGCATTATGATAATAAGCAGAGAACAAAGTAAAGGAACATTATTGTATTAGGCAAAGGTAAAGCAATATAGCTACTCAAATGCCATGTGGCTTTTTGACACATTCCCTTACGTGAGCAAGTGCATTGTTTTCTCTTTCTGTAATGTACCATGTACATATGCACAATAAATCTGGCAATTCAGCTAGAGATATTTTGCTAATTACAAAAGCTCACTTGATTCCTCCTCTGTTCATAGAGGCAGTAAGGATTCCTATAGTTTGCATTGCTGTATTTTCCTGCCACAACAGCAGTTTGACCCTTAATACTACAATGGAAAAGGCTGCTGTAAAATTTTATATGTTCAGGGCTACATCTGTAGCTATATTACTTTATTGTTAATATTATTGCTCACAAGGTAGCATAAAAAGAATTATTCTCAGCAGAAATATTTGCATGTGTTTATTTTTAGCTCCTGAACAGACGAATACATCAGCAGGGATTACTGTTGAGGTTATTTCACTGGCATCAATCAGTTCTTGTCAGATGACAAAGCATCATGACCAAATGAAGCACCAGTGTAACCAGTGGGACTTGCTTTCATGGGTACACATATATTTAATAACAAAAGACATGATGCTGCAGCAAGTGTAAATGCTGCTCAGAAAATACTTCAGTTCTTACTCTTGAATAGTGGACAAGAGGATTCTGAGGCTTCTAAATCTTTTATTAAGCATTGAACTGAATCTCTATGGTTTCTACTTTTTCTAAGTCAGCACTTTTAATTTAAAGAGGACATCTGAATTCCTCCTCTAGGTGATATGACTTACCCTCAGGAGTTGTTTGCATTTTTATTATCTTCTAAAATTATACTGAAGAAAATGTGTCCAACCTGAGTTTGAACCACTGTCTCAAAATTAAACTTAGCCACTTGAACCAGCTGTGACTGGGATTTAAAAATTATCTAGTTCCTCCTGCCATAATAGTACTGTTCACTTGGGTGCACACAAAAATAAACAGAACATTCTTAATTAGCTCATCTGAAAGAAGTGCCTACTAAGCGTGTCTTTCCAAGCTCTGTTTATAATTGTGAAGTTGTCATCCTAAGGGGAAAAACGTAACGTTTCCATGTTCGTGCTATACAGTCTTAAGCTAATGAGTTTGCACTTGGATTTATTAATTAACATGTTTTATATTCTCCGTATAAAAAGCTTGCCCAAGACTCTGTTAGTCAGAATCTAATATGTGACGATTTAATGCCTTTAATTGTCTAAAAGACCATGGTGATTATTTGGCTGAGCAACATACGTCCATATCTTGATGAATTTTGGATGCTGCTGCAACTCCCGCTGAAAAAGCGTTATTTTAAGCAATCACACTGATTACCTCTACTTATATATTGAACTTGAGAGAGAAACCTATAATTCTAAATTCCTTTAAGTATTAAGATAAATCAATATCCAAGTTTCAATTACATGACTCTTTCACCCCCCAAGATTTAATTGCATGACTCTTGAGAACATCTATTTCCCCATTAAAGAACACTTTTTGTTTTTCAAGACAAAAAAAGTTTTAAAGTTAAGATATTTAAGATGCACGAGAAAAGATAGTGTAGATAAGACCTTCATACCTTTTCAATAAAAAAATATCTTTCAAAATGTGCTTGGCTGTAGAAATGCAACACAAATCACACTGGTCAAAGTTAAAATAAATTTTGTGGATGTCAGTACACCTTGGCTCAATCTTACTGTCACAGTAGAAACAATAGGATTAGGTATGAAAGTGTACATAATCTCATGTGGTCATGGGCTTGATGAACTGCAAATGGCATACGGAGTCGGAAAGCCCCAGAAAACCTTGTGCTGCACTGGAAAGGGACACTGTTGCCAGTACTATAACACAGGGAGTTAGAATAAGACAGGTGCATGTGTCTCATTTATAAATATGAGTTTTGGCAGGGCCTAAGCACGCTCTTCATTAAAGTGAGTGAGAACCGTCTCCACTGAATTTAAAGAACTTACTGAATTTCAGAGGTGAGTTGGAGTAACTAATTGAATTTAAGACTTCAGCTATTGCCTCTTTTTCAAATGTCTGTTTTAAGTTCTTCGTTCCCATTATTAGTGCATTTAAGAGGATTGCAAATGAAAAAAACAGTCTTCATGGGATGTCTGAAATAACCACATATTTCTTAGCTGTTCTCCAATATTAAAAATAAAACTCAATACAAATATATCAAAAGTGAGAAAAAGAAACTAAGCATGATAAATATGCCTTGGCCAGTCTGCTTTCTTTCTCTGCAATGTGATGATTTCTCATAGAAATAATGTGTCTGAAAAACCATATCGGTGTAGCATTACATTGGATCAGTTTGATTGTTGTAGCATTACACCTGAAGGCTGATCAATATCAAATTACCTTGAACAAAGTCAAGTCTAGAGCACAGGTGGGCCACTGCACTGTGTTAAAGACACAATCTGCAAGTACAAATGAATTGCCTTTCTCATTTGCCACCTCGTCACTGAACTTATACTTTATTTTAATGTGTGGCTTCAAATTTTGCTCTGTTATTCTAGCAAAAGGAAATACAAATCAGAGGCTCGCTTCAACATTGCCCCACAACCTTAATGTCACGTGTCTGAAGTAGTCTGTTTTCAATAAATAATGTTCATACCTGTCTGAGGTGTTTGTAAGAGCAGCTCACCAGGTCACACTCAGGCACTGAAGGCCTCAGGAGCCTGCACGGGGCAGTTGCACATCAGTCTGGCTGAACGTAAATGCAGGTGCACCAAATTTTTCAAACACTAATTCAGCTGTTATAGCACTTCTCATCTGGATATTCCAAACCAAACTTTAGCTGTAACGGATCCAAAATTGCAGGACACTCAGCGTGGGCTTCCCACACACCTCAGGGAGGTTGTTTTAGGCAGTCACTGCTGTCAGCCCCCACAATGATCATGTTTAAGAACGTTCCAGATATAAATACGGTCCTAAAATAAATTGTTCACTGCTTTGCTAAAGTAGGGTTTGCTGTTCTGTATTTCACGGGATTGAGCCCATCATAGATATATTTAATTATCCTGTTTCAGATTCAGCTGTATTATTAAGACAGACCCAGCAAGCTCTTGCTGATAGAAAAATCAATACGGGTGATACTTCCAGCCACTTGTTTTTTGCATGTCTACTTCACGAGGAACCAACACTGTCATGCTCAAGTTTGACACATTCATAATGAAACAGACTTCCTGTTAGAATCCTAGATGATATAAACATGTCTTGAATATAAAAATTCAAATTCTAGTTATTCAAACAAGAGCTCTTCCAAAACCTGAGATTACATCTGGAGTCAAAACTGATTTATAATTAATTATGATTTACTGATTCATAATCAGTTCTCATACTATTTAAAACCCTACTAAAAATAGAAAATTACCTAATGTTCAGGATTATTACACACAAATATATTATTCGGTTTCTCATTCCCCCTCCTTCTCACTCCCCCCTTTCTGGGTATGAAAATGTTGTGTATGAATATTTCTTTAATTGCAATTCAGATCCTCCTTCACTTACTAATACCATCATTTGGAAAATGTAACATTCAGTGTGACAATGAATACAGTTTGAAGGGGGGAGCATTTACCTTGCTACTTTTGGTATGATATTTTTATAATCACGTAGACCTCCATCCCCAATTTCTTCACCTATTAACGTTTCACAATTATTTTGATTGCAATGTTCATTAACAAAACAGTGGACAGTCTCACTTGACAGGTTATTAAAAGATCTTGCACAGATCAAAGTATTTTTGATTTTTTTTATAAAAGTTTCTAGTGCTTTTCCAATTTTCCTCATGCTTGCACTGGTAAGAATGCAGGCTATCAAAGCCTTGGAGCCTAGCACAACTTTGGTACAGACTTCAGCCTTCTTAAAGCCCTATCTTATTTCAAGAAGAAAAGTCAGAAGTATTCCATTTGTTGGTTGAAATTTATCCCATCAAACTGGATGTACTGGAAGGTGAAGGTTAACCTTTACTCTTGGTGATTTGAAGTCATTCCTCTTACGAGAGACACGTGGGATAAAGTGACCTCTGGAAGTGCCCGTCTCTGTTTTGTAGGAGTAGGACAGTCAGCAGAGAGAGCAGTACCTTCAGAAGGTGATTCCTCTCATTTTAAGATTTAGATTTCCGCATCAGGTGAGATGAGACCAAACACCTCTCTCTTCCATAACAGCTACTCCTGAGCTGGCTTTCAGGTATCAGATTTTTTGTCAAAGATTTAGCTTGCCAGCAGTACCTGATACAGATGTGATACTCAGAGATGCTCTGAACAAACAGGTTGTCTTCTCTGGATCCACATCATGTGAAATACTGCCCACCTCCAAAAGTTACATACTGCCCATCAAAGGCTGTGCAGTGTGCACAGTCCCTGGTAGCTACACAGAATATTATTTGATGATATAACACCACCTCTTCCCAACACTCAAGCTTAAAAAATGAGGGTGGCTTTCCCCAAACCATCATTTAATTTTTGTGTATCTTGCCCTGTATTTTCATATCACTTTTACTGCTCTGCCCTTTGTTAATATGAGGATTTAATAAAGACCCTAGGTGATGCTGGTCAATGTAGATATTTCCTATGGTATATTTCATTCCACAGACTAAATAAATAAATAACACAAGAGCCTGAAGTTGGCAATGAGGTGTCTGAAACCTGCTATTGTGATTAAGGTGTCTTTCCTCCTCAAGAAACCTGCAGTTTGTTATACACAAGTCAAGCTATAAATCAGTAAATATTGGATGACTCAAAAGCTATAGAGAACGTAAAATTATGTGGCTTCAGCTTAAAGAATCACAAGCAGAGAGAAATTGGGGATGGAAGGCTTATTAAACTGTCTAGTTCAATCTCTGCCAATATGGGAATATTCCCTGGAATGTATTTTACATCACGTTGTCAAAAATTGTTTCCATATGTGATTCTGCTCTGGAAAGAGCCTATAAAAGTGGTCTGCTATAGTACCGTTCTGACTGAATCCATGATTTCTTGCAGTTCCGGAGAGTTCAAAGAAATATCTTTTTCCTCTCAATTGAAGACATCCACTCTTTCAATCATACTCACTATCACTTATAATAGATGTTCTGTGAGGCACCCTTGCCTTTATTTGCATTGTGTAACTCCACATTATGCCTCAACTCACTCCTCTTGCCTTAGGCACACTGTGATGCAGGGAAGGGAATGGAGGCAGCAGCAGAGGTAAATGCTTTATCAGAGATAAAGTGATACAGATTCTTTGTATTACCTACATATGCATTGAGACTTACAGCATTAATACTGTATTTTCCACAGCTGTTCCTCTCCTATTTCTGACACCACAGATTCTGAATCCTGACCGAATGAGTCCTTTATTATTCTCAACTTCCTTCTGATATTACTACTGAAATCATTCAAATATTACTACCACTCTCCCCAAGAGACCTGTCTTTTATAGCTTGAGGTGAAGGAATGGGTTGGTTACCTGAATCCTGAAGCTGCTGAAATTATTCTTCTGCCCCATAGTAAGCTCGTTTGCTATTCCTTTAGCGCCCCTTCATCTTCTCTTTGACTCTAAGTGTGACCTTTTCATTTTTGTCTCTGATTTTATTCATAGTTCTTTTCTTTTTCCATTTCACAGTTTTAAACCCTCGTCTAGGACTGGAATATAATTTTGATTTCCTTGACTAGAGTGACCAAACAGGCCACACTGTTTAACTGGATAAGATTTATCTTTTTCAGTTCTGTAGGATTCATGCCAGGCTTTATGTTGGTGGTCCTCCTTGCTTTGTTATCAGTGTCCATGCTTTAAGGTCAGATTCAGGCTGGGTGTGGGTGAATGACGCTTATTCCTGCTGACAGCAGGGAGAGAGCCATGCCCATCTGAGCACTGACTGGAACAGCTCAGCTGGGATCTTCTCGGGGTTTTTGCCCAATTAGCCATTTACATTTAATTTTTTGCCTCCCATTGTTCAACAGATTCCTGTTCTTTGAAAGTTTTGCATGTCCTAATTTTTATGCTGATTTCAAAACAGTCCCAGTTCTAGCGCTGTCAAGATTCTTTTTAATTATTCACATTCTCACCATTGCCAGAGGACGTCAGCAGTTCTGTCGCCATTACTTTAACAAAAACCATGCTTTTTTCCTCAATCTTCTCCACTTGCCTGTCAACATTAGCCTTTCTGAGGCTCTTCACAATGTCCTTATGCTGTTTCCACGCTGTGGCAGGCAGGCAAGCACAAAGCGTACCGCAGACATCTTCTGGAAACCCGACTTGCCCTCTCAGCTTGAAGCCTTCCTGCCGCCAGCCTGTTCAGACTCTCTGGTGCAGGGAGATGCTGGCAGATGTTTGATGTTGTGATCTGAGGGCCCTGAGAGATGCACTTCAGCACGCCTATATTTATGCTTGCTGGGTCTCTACAACCAGGCAGGCTTAAAAATGCAGTGTAGGTATAATGGTCATTATTTGTAGATTCCCTGTCACCAAAGCAGAGTTCACACCTCTTCACTTCACTGCAATCATCTTTTCTCACAATCTCAACAGCATCTGTGGGGTTGGAGCACTTACAATCCCACTTCACAGAAATCCCTCTTTGCAGAAATCCCACTTCACACTTTCCCACTGTTTTCTAGGCTGAAACTCATCTTGCCTACTGCAGTTTCTTCTCCTCCTCTTCTATATTTTACTCTGCCTCATCTTTTATAATTTACAAGAGAAAAATTAACTTTGTCAGCCCTTATTCTTGATGCTGGCTGTACTACAGCCTGAAGCTTCCAGCTACATTTCAGAGAGGGCAATGTTGACTGCAGCAGCCACAGCATTAAGCAAGACACCCTGGGAACCTCAGATTTATTTTTACTTCGTCACAGGCTTGATGAAGGACTGTGGCTATTGCCTGTGGCCTCCTTCTGCTTTGGTTTCAACATCTTTCATACAAAGATAGAATCATAGAATTTAGGTTTAGGTTGGAAAAGACCTTTAAGATCATCAAGTCTGACTGTTAACTGAACACTGCCAAATTCACCACTAAATCATGTCCCCAAGCACCACAGCTACATGGCTTTTAAATACCTCCAGGAACGGTGACTCAGCTACTTCCCTGGGCAGCCTGTTCTAGTGCTTGACAACCCTTTTTTGATGAAGAAGGTTTTCCTAGTATGTAATCTGAACCCATGTGGTGCAACCTGAGACCATTTTTTCTTATCCTATCACTTGCACCTGGGAAAAGAGGGAGGAGAGGTCGACCCCTGACTTGCTACACCCTCCTTTCAGGTAGTTGTAAAGAGCAACAATGTCTCTTCTGAATCTCCTTTTCTCCAGACTAAACCACCCTATCTGCCTTCATTTCTCCTCATAAATCTTGTTCTCCAGACTTTTCACAGGCTTTGTTGTCCTTCTTTGGACACTGTCCAGCAACTTAATGTGATTCTTCAAATGAGGGTCCCAAGACTGAACACAATATTCAGGATGTGCCCTCACCAGTGCCAAGTATACAGGAGGATGATCACTGTTCCTAGTCTTCCAGGAGCACTCCCTTTTCCCCTCCAAATCTAGTTTAATCTCTTTCAGTGAGCCCTGCTAACTCCTTTTCCCCATTCAAGACAGGTGTACCCCATCTATTGCCAGCAGGCCTGGTGTTGTGTAAACTAACCCATAATCAAAAACACCCCAAATTCTGCCAGTGACACCAGGTTCGGAGACAGATCTTGATCTTATGGCATTTCATGCTTTTTCCCTCACCATGTCCTGCAACCAGAAGGATAGAGAAGGAGCACTACTTGTGCTCCTCAACCCTGATGATATTGGCTTTCTTTATAAAATGCTTTCAGGGCTATTGAAGAAAAATTACCTGGAAGAGAAATGCTATTATGGCTTGGCTGATGCAGGCCTTGCTATTTTCTCATCACGATCACAGGAACAGAAGTGTTGTACAGCCACAGTGCCTGAAAGCTCACCAACCTACTGAGGAAGCTCCTCCTAAACACAGGAGTGAAGGGCTCAGAGCCCTCCTAGTCTCTCTGGCATCTCACCAGAATGGCAGTGGGTCTGCCAGTACAGAAACTTTTTTTAACTTTCAGCTTTCCAAAAGCTTTCTAGTCCAAGCATTTATTTACTTTTTATGCTGGAAGGGAAGAAAATGAGAGAAAATAAAAGTTGGATAATTTTCATGTTGCACATAAGTGATTTCTGTTTCTGATCCAGTTGCAATAGTAAACTCCTCCTGTTGTGCCACCCAAAAAGACTGGAAAATGTCCACTCTAATTGTTTTCCCTAGGCAAAGCTGAGTGAATGTTCAGCTCCCCGAGGCTGAAGTGTACTGATATAAATTTACTGTGATAGAGCCGCACTGCTGCTGATTGTTGCAGAAGTACCACTGAGCAGTAAATGCTTCACTGCTCTGTTACCCGGGGGGGCTGAGCATTAACTACACTATTGAACAGCAAAGGCTTATCATCCCCTATAATTCAAACTATATAAATCACTGAAGAGAGACAATGTGCCTACAGGGAACTCACATGGTCTATAGAAATGTAAAAATCAGAACTATATTTAGCTGAGAGAGCAATACTTAAAAAAAGAAGAAAGTATTCAAAAGATAATCTCAGACATTAAACTTATCTTCATTTCAATCTACCTGAGGTTTGGTGGAGTTTAATCTTCTCTGCAAACATTTTCAACATTAACAATATTTTAAAAAATAGGGTTAAGAAACAAAAGCTATTACTCTTCTCTCTTCCCCATCCTCCAACCATTCATGCATCATATAGAACAACCTCTTTTAAGCCCATCCTTAGAGCAAAGCAAAACGCCAGCATTTTTTATTCACCGAGAAAAGCATTTCTACTTTGCTTAAAAATATAATAGAAGGCTTAAGATATCTTGCTTGTAAACCACTGTAAGCACTGAAAGTGGAAGACACAGTTCCCTTTTGTTTAAAGACAGTTCTTCAAAGGTAGGGCTTATGCAAGGTTCATTGCACTGAGAAGAAAGGCAAGTAAAAACATTCCTCCAAGGAACTGTACTGTGACTGAGGCCATAAACTTTCGTTCCTGTATAAGCAAACACTTTATGTGAGGTGGACAAAAGTAGTTCCATTACTGTCAATGAATTACTCGTGGCTGTGAAGTTAAATACACATGAGCATCTGAAGCATCAAAGAACTTCATAATGAGCTGGTGATGCATATTCATTAATGTACACATAAAATCTGTTTTCCGGTTTGGCCTTCACCATGCAATAACCTCTGGACAGGCCACACCATGTATTCACAATGCAATTTATTGCAGAGCCAAGGCCTTCAATATATTCTATATTAGAAAACAAAACCATCCCCAAACATCAATCCATAGAGAAATAAAATGTGCTAACCTTTAATACACAAATGCAATTACAGAAAAAGACAAAGAGCAAAACCAGATAAGAAAGGCCTCAGGGGAGAAGTGATATGGGACTTTCTGCATGCTCCATGTAACATTCAGAGAGCTGATGAAAGAGAGGTTTGAGAGCAGAGCTGGAAAATGATCACAAGCAATCAATGTTTCAAAGAGGTCAAAAAAAAATCAAATAAGGGTACTAAGCTTTATTCTCAATCCACGGACAGCTTTGCAGCTTCCCACTAAGATCTATCCTTCTTGAAGATGTTCTAATGAAACAAAGAAGATTTTGATTTTTTAATCTTATGAAAGATGATGTCATCAACACCTGGTGTTTGGTTTTTTCTCCCCTATACAGAGAAAATACCTATACTTGATCAGCACATGTGTCCTACCATACTCTGTGAGCCTGAACTAACTGAGAGTAATAAGGGATTTCAAACAAAAATATAATTAAACTGTGCAAATATGTTTGATACACTGAGAGAAACAACATGAGGTATGGTTTAATTAGACAATCAGAGAAGATTTCTCCCAGCACACAAAGCCATGTACATACAAGATTACCTTGTAAGAATGAAGCAAATAATGCCAACATACTTCAGATGTTCTATCAGGGCACCTCCTTAACAAGGGAGGAAAGATCTTTCTGTACATATTTGTAATGTGGCTTGAAGGTGTTGCTTTCAGTTGTCTTCAGATGAAGAGCAGATAATTAACTCTAAACAAAATCAAGGAACCTCAGAGAAAACCAATGAAATCTCTAAAGGCAATCTGGTCTTCTAAAGGCTGCTATTCCATCCAGTCCGTGGCTTTATCTCCTGTGGGCTATTATATGTTCGTCAGAAGGTCAACACTGAGAAGAGAGCAGAGTATACTAAGAAATGGTAGTGAAAAAATGCTTAATTTGTGATTAAGAGCAGAAAAATTAATGTGATGCAGCAGTAGTTTAATATGCTGGCAAAATGAACACGTACAAGTAATCCTCCAAAATGTACACCAGCTGCAGAATTCCAGATGAATTTGAGATGTTCGTCCCACAGGACCACTCAATGAAAATGAGCTAATGCTTCAGGATTTTCAGATCAGAGCCATATGCTGTACACTAACACATTTGCAATATTAGTACCTTGCAGTACATTTCCTAGAGCATTATTGAATCTCATTTCCAATGCCCACAGTCAGCAAACTTCTCTCATTTCCCTATGGAGATAACCCTGTTGGATCAGCCTTACATGGCATTACTCTGGTACTAGGCTGAGACTATATTCCACGCTTGACTAAACATTAGATAACCATAACTTCTGGTGATGAAGAATTTAATTGATTTTAAAAATTTTCGTATAATGTTACTCATCAGTTGGTGGAAACTGCTGCAGTGGCAGGAGTGGAAATGGAGGGTGACACCTCTCAGGGTCAGCTGGGCAGCTGGCAGCACCCAGCATCTGTGGGAATGCTGGCATGAGTGTGGATCAGGTGTACACAGACCCTTCCTCTTCTTGCATGTCAGGAAGTCTCATGAGCTAGAAACAGACTTTTTATTTTATTTATTTTATTTGGCTCCTAAACATTTTCAGTTTTCTCTTGACAAAAACAAAATATCTGTAAGTTTAAAAAAAAAAAAGCCTCTTAAAACTTAATCTAATTTGCCTTATGTTCGAGACCCACTATTACACTCCATGCTCATTATGTCCGACCTAAAAAGAATACTAAAAATCTCATTATTTTGTTGCTGGATTTTCTACTTAATTATTACCACAACAGGCAGGTAATCATTATGATGATTAATCAAGACTGAGATGTAAATAACTCACATAGGGGTTAATAATCAGATAATAACAGTAAGCACTGTTTCTGTATAATTAAGTCAAATGACATGATTTATACTGGTGCAAACCTACCTCCAGAATGTAACATTTAAGGATTTTACTGTCTTTCAAACATCCCTACACTTTGCAAGCCTACAGTATCTGAAGGCTGCTTAAATTCTAAACTTTTGACATTGACAACATTTGAATTGAAGGGAGACATTTTTCTTCAAAATTGTAGTAATCTATTTGCCATCAGTGTTGGCTGCCATTAATTAAATTTTCCTTTTCGATAGCCCTCACTTCACAGAATCACAGAATGGCTGAGGGTGGAAGGGATCTATGGAGATCTTCTTGTCCAAACACCCCAGCTCAGGCAGGGCCATGCTAATTTATTGCCTCCAGAAACTTCATCACCTGTGCATTATAATATTCCTGTGGGAACATGCTGAACTTCTAATGTGGCCAGTGACAAAACTCTCACTGATTTTCTAAAAGCAATATATGTTTTATAACATTGAGGCTTTCTTGTATCATAATTGGAAGGAAGTGTTAGTTGTAATTCTTAACAGTTGTGTAAGCCTCAGCAGTGCTACGTGTAAGGCAAAATAAGGCATTTCCAAATCACATGCAAACTTAAAGCAGGAAGGAATGTTCCATAAAAGCAATAGTTTTCTCAAGCTATAGCCACTCAAGGAACAGCTAGTAACTTTTATATTAGTACTAAAATAACTTATATTGCTGTCTCTATCAACTCAAATCTCTTTTTCAACTATGTGGAAGTAAATGGTAGGATGCAAGAAACATTTCCTAGCTATAAATGCTATTTGAATGATTGCTTGAGAGGGATTCTGGAAGCTACTAACAGATTTGCATTTTTGCTGAGGGCCAGATGTGAACCCACATTTCTAAGTTTGAGACAAAACTTACTTGAGTAGTCCTACTGATTGAAATAAATTTTGGGAAAGGGGTAGATTTTCATTTACAGACCTTCCTAACGTGGGAAGATTTTCTAAAATGTAGTTTAGGTTTATTTGTCTTTGCAATTTTTTATCTTTTGCTTCTCTTGTTACTTTTCTCATTCATCTTACCCTAGATAATTTTGCTTTAGTGCTTTGATAGGATTGCACAGGCTGGAAAGCACAGAATTGCAAAGAATTGTAGGGTTAAGAGAAGAGAGGCCGTTTTCCCACAGGGAGGATTTCTTGCTTATTTAGCCACTCTTCCAACCTTGACAAGTTCCTATAAAGCTCTGCCTTAATCTATTTAGTAACCTATAGGCTTGCAAAGTGAGTCAGATGCAGAATTCAGGAAGGAAATTTCATGGAAATCCAAGGAGAGACAAACAGAACTTTAGGGCTTGCTATCCTCACAGCATCAACAGGCACAGTTCATTCCACCTGTATAACTTTTATAAGCTGTGGTTGCCAGTGACATTAGGTTGGGACAATCTCCAGCAACACATTTCAGGTGATAAACTGGAAAGTCTCAAGGAAAGAAAAGCAGAGATCTCCACATATTTTCTCCTCTCCACACATTTTTAATTAGTTAAGATTGTTTAGAAATTTTAAGACCATTAAGAATTAATATAAATGAAATTATATGAAATTTCACTTTCAGGGAGGGTCTTTATCCCTCACCAGCACAGTGTCCAGGGGAATAAAATGTGGGCAATATTTCTCCTGAAACTGACTGTCCTGCCAGAGTACCAAATATCTATGAGCTGGATGGGCAATATTCCTGGAGATAGCTGGTTGAATAAAGTTGTATCCACATTTGGATGCATATCTAAATAATTAATTTCAGCCTTCCACCTGGCACTGAGGTAAAATATTCACTTTCATACCATACCAGCTCAGCAACAAATGCCAGAAATTTTTCATCAGGACCTATGCCTCATGAGATAAGGTTTTTTAGCACTTTTACAAACTTGGTTCCTTTTTCTACTCTGCATTTTTCACTGTTTCCCCTTATTTTATTAATGCCAGTCTGCTTGAAAAGGGCACAGGGAAAAGCAAGCATTCTGCAGGGTAAATAGGAAAAGAAATGGACAGAAGCTTTTCTCAAAATGTCACTGCTCACAAAGAGCTTGTGGCAGGCCAGCGTTATATAAGGCTGGGTTTTAAAGATGTGTTGTTAAATATGCCCTGATCTCTCTCCTATTTCTAGCTTGCAATTTTAATCCTCTCCACACTAAATTTTAATTTAAAAGTATTTCAATCTGCAGCTTGTTACAATCCTTTGTCATGTTTTCTATCCACTGGAGCAATGCTGTCCTGAATCAAGACAAATTAGGAACATCATGGCTGTCAAAAGATGTATCTGACAGAACCAGTTATTGCTTTAGCAAAAAGCCTCAAAGCCCTCTGTGCACAGCCTGACCCATTACAAGAACCTGTTGTGACGGTATTTGGGGTGCATATTGTTTTAGAGTGTCCTTTATTCCATTTGCACATGGATTATATTGTCCTTTGGGGTCAGCACTCAGATTCTGAACACAGCTGCAATTGTCATCAGAGAAATTGCATTTAACGTGAATGTGGTCCTGGCACCAGTAGCTTTATTCTGTACTTTATATAAGAAACTGAATAAACTTAGATAAAATACAACTAATACAAATATAAGGCTTTTGATGTATTCAGTCTAAAAATTATAGAGAGGATCTACATCAAAGTTTTTTTGTTTGTCTCCTCTCCGCACATTTTTAGCTAGTTAAGATTGTTTAGACATTTTAAGACAACTAAGAATTAATATAAACAGAATTATATGAAGCAATATTAAAATAATTTATGCCTCACCATAAAGTTTCAAAAGAAAATACTTTTCAAAGCTTTCCTCCCTATAAGGTACCTAAAGTGTAACTGAACCATACAGAAAACAGTATGTAGCAAAGAGTACTGGGAATCTTTCTTCTTTAAATGGATGTAAGCTAAAAGGAGGTGATTATTTTCCAGTAAATGTTTAGTATAATCATCAATTTAACACCTTCCTTAACATCAGAGTGCTTTGATAGCCTTTTCAAGCAGTCCTGAGGGCTGCGTCTCTCTGGAGTCAACACCTTGGTCTGTTCTGGGACAGTGACAGGAATATTGCCCATCCAGCTCATAGATATTTGGTACTCTGGCAGGACAGTCAGTTTCAGGAGAAATATTGCCCACATTTTATTCCCCTGGACACTGTGCTGGTGAGGGATAAAGACCCTCCCTGAAAGTGACATTTCATATAATTTCATTTATATTAATTCTTAATGGTCTTAAAATTTCTAAACAATCTTAACTAATTAAAAATGTGTGGAGAGGAGAAAATATGTGGAGATCTCTGCTTTTCTTTCCTTGAGACTTTCCAGTTTATCACCTGAAATGTGTTGCTGGAGATTGTCCCAACCTAATGTCACTGGCAACCACAGCTTATAAAAGTTATACAGGTGGAATGAACTGCGCCTGTTGATGCTGTGAGGATAGCAAGCCCTAAAGTTCTGTTTGTCTCTCCTTGGATTTCCATGAAATTTCCTTCCTGAATTCTGCATCTGACTCACTTTGCAAGCCTATAGGTTACTAAATAGATTAAGGCAGAGCTTTATAGGAACTGGGAAATTCTGAGATTGAGACAACTCCAGCACTAAGAGCTGAAAATACTCCTGGGCTTTTCATTCCTGTGCTTTGTTCATCATTTACCTTCACCAGCACCAACAAAAGCCCTGTTCTAATTGTAAATCTAAATCAGCTGTACATCGATCCCAGGAGGCCTGATTATATTTGTCCAAAATAATAGAGAAGCACAGCTGACTCTAAAGAAAACTCTTAACTTCCCCACCTAACAATTTAGATCTCAGATTAATGAGCTCTTAAGTAATTGGGTCAGCCATAAATAGGGCTGTTTGCAAAGACAAGAATACATTAATCTGGAAAGGTCATACTGCTCGTATCACTGAGAAGTATTAGACTATTTATAACCCAGTTTTGAGGATCAATTGCTTGCAATCAGATTGCATCTGTTCCTTTTAAATACATTCAAACTAGAGTCCTCTGGAGGTTTCTTCCATGTAGTCCACAACACAGAGTAAATATTTAGGTTCAAGGCAGAACAGATATTATTTAAGTACCTCCTATGAAGAGTTGCAAAAACCAGTATTGATTTCTGGATGTTTACTTCAGGAAAGAAGAAAAGGCTTTCCTGGTGTTGGAGGTCTAAGGGATTATTACAGACAAGAGAAAAAACCCCCAGGATCTGCTTCTTCAGTAGAACAAGCCTCACTGGATATCTTCTCCTGACTTACAGACCCAAGACCTAACCCAAAAGCAAGAATTAGCTGGTTTTAAAGGGAGGGAGGGAGGAAGCCTTCAACACACAGCAGTGCAGACAAGGACATAGCCCTTAATGGCCCCACTCCAGAATCCATTCTTGCTCTCACCTTTTGATTTTGTTGAAAGCAAACCCTACCCTTAACTCTCTCTCTCTATTTCTCCTGTGGTAGATCACTGTAGCTATAATTTTCCCCCTCTATAAATGTGCACATAGTCGAGGGAGTGAGGAAAGCCCAAAATATCCATCACCATGTGATGCTGGCTGCTAGAAACAGAGAAAATGGTGCCTGTAACCTCCAGGGAGTTAGTTCACGATTAGATTAACCACCACTAAGGTAAGGCCATACATCATTAAAGATGACAGGCGCAGTGTTGGCAATAAAAGAATAATAAGTAGAACAACTTGCAGTGTCACTGTGCGTGGGAATGGAGGAGAAGTCTTATAGATGCTGCTGAGGAAGGGGAGGGTGACTAGGTAGTCATTACCTCAGGAGAAAAATTATAAACTGCATTCTTATTCAGCAGACGTGTCTTTTCTTATCAAGTTTATCTGCGTTTACAGTACACTATGAGAACCAAATGCATCAGTTACTCAATGTCTAAACATGCTTTTCCAACATGAAAAATATGTTGCCTATCCTGATAGGAGCTTAAATGCTTTTCATTTAACCTTAGCTTTCTCTACTTCAGTTTTAATGACAAATTGCTACCTACATGAAATGTTTTCCAGCTAAGCTCCTTAACACAACACTGGTAGGGAATACTACAGCATGAATCTCCCTGTTCCTCACAGGAGTGCTGTCCTCGGGCACTTGGTGTTGTTCAGTGTGACTAGAAAAGGAAACCAGCCAAAGTCCTTTTGCACTGAAGAGATTTGAGAGTATTCAAGGATAAAAGCCTTCAGAACAGTGGATGAGCAGTGCATCAAATTTTTTTTTTTTTTTTTTTTTTTTTAATAGAAGGAGAAGGTTTCATTTTGAGAGCTCCCCACAGAGAGCAGACATTTATTTACTAGGGACAGTGCAGATTCCCATGGCACCTAGCATTCAGCATCCTCACCCTTAGTTTAGTTTCAGCCTCTCTCTCTACCTCTTCTATTTGCTTCAAAGTTTCACAAATTGAAATAAAAATACCTGTAGAGAGTCAACATAGGTCAACTCTTCTGCAAATTAACAAGCTCTGTGCTGTTCAATATCTCGGCATCTCTGTCTCCCATGCAAAGCTGACAGGTCTTTGTTTTGCACACCCAGATCATGTTGGTCATGGGATGCACCAACAAATAAACAAGGAAATCTTTCTCTGCTTATGCCTCTTACCAGTCTCTGAATCTGAACTGTCTCAATCACCTCTCGTACTCTGTCTGATAAACTTGTCTATCTCATTTGTAATGTACTAGAAGTTGTAATACTGTGGCACGTGAGGCTCTGGGAGCATTTCAAACCATTTCTTTGGCAATTTACAAAAAAAAAATCTCTAGTTTTAGCAATCCAAATTAGCACTTAGGTGCTTTTTTAGCAGAAGATCAGAGCTAGAGATCAGAGTATGATTATTGACTTATGAATGTGAAAAAGGATATAACTTGTATGCATGACAGCAATCCTGTACTTGAGGGTGCATTACCAACTTAATATACCTAATAAACCATTCCATTTCCCATGTCTATAATTCCATGAACTTTGGAAAACAATGTCATCCTCTTCCTTTAATGTGTCATCAATACACTACCCAAACAGTAAACTTTAGAGAATGGAGATAAAAATTAGCCAGCAAGCCACTAATTTGTTTAATAACCTTTCAAAATTTGGATTTTTGACAGAAAAATAACATTTAGATGGCTTAATTCATTAGCACATTCATATAATGTGTTTAGAAAGTAGATTTTTGTACACTGACAAAAACCTTCATCACTTGTCTACTTTATGCTGTAACTAACTTCTCCAGGTTCAGGATCCATAAGAAGTGTGTTCCTCATGGCCTCTGTCCTGAATCATGCAGCTGGGTCTGGAGAAGGCTGACCATGTCACCTGCCATGGTGGCGTGCCCCAGGGCACTGAAATAAATCCACAATAGCTCACACTTCATCTTGCCATAAGCTCTGCCCAGGCAAATCCCCCACCCTGTAAGGAGTGATACCTCTTTCTATTTCCATGTTCCCTCTCTCCTGTGTAGTCTCCTGCACACTTTAATAGACGACTGGGCCTAAAGATGGAGCTCTGACTAAATAAAATATACTGTATATACTATTAGTTCAATCACTTATCAATCAAGAAGTGATGACTTACTGCTATGAATATTAACCAGCCGAAACAGGTGGAGCATTAATGAAGATAATGCAGACATACTTAATCAAAAAAAAATTTTTGCAGTATGAAAGACAAACAAGACCATTGGGTAACTGCTGAAGATTTAGTAAAATAAAAAAATTCTTATTTATACTTTTCTCAGTATGGAGTGGCCTAGGTTTCAATTAATCTTAAAAATCAGAATAGAAAAAAAACACAAAAACCCCTTGGTATGTTTATTGTGGAGAAAAAAATCCCCTCTTTAATTAGAACAGGATATTATTTATGTATCTAGATTTTAATTGCACTCATTTGATATACTCATTAAAATTCTTTTCATTACAATCAAGCTTTTTACTCTTTTCTAACTCCATTAGACTCTACTATTCATGGAACGGAAAAAAACCAAAACAGTTCTGAACAAAATTATGGCACCAGACATCCCTTGAATCTGAATTGAACCCTATTTCTTTTCATAGGAATACTCATATTTAAATGGATATTACAGAGTTCTAAAAGCTCGTACACACGGCTGGGGCCAGCCCACAGCCTTTTCTTCTCTGCGTTGCTCCAAGGCAGCCCTCACAAGGATGCTCTTTCCCAGCCTCACGCTGCTTCCCAGCAGGACTCTGCAGGACCCCAGAGCTGTTCCAGGGTGGGCTGGGCCCTTTGTGCCTCCAGCAGGAACAGGAATGTCAGTGGGGCACCCCCAGCCCTGGCTCTGGGCTGCAGCAGGAACAGGGCACGGAGAGGGATGCACACACCTCTGGATGGATCTGTGCTCTGCACATGGAGACACCTGGCAGTTCCTGCTGCACCCAGCGGCTCCGGGGGCATCTCTCCTCTCAGTGGTCCCTCTGGTTGTCAGCAGCACCCCTGGGCCTCCCACCCCCATCTGAGCTTCCACAGAAGGAAATCAAGCCACAAAGTTCACCATGAGACACATAGGAGCATACTGTGGAGCTGGTTCCATTTCTTCTGGAGTCGGTGTCTCTCCGGGAGCTTCAGAGACACACATGTCACAAAGAGTCTTTTACAATATTATAATTCTTATTCTATTACCTTCACACATCAAATTAGTTTAGGTATGTTTTTCAGAAATGGCCCCTTGGCCATTGCCATCACTGTGACTGCTGAAACAAATTAAATGGAGGTTGATAGACCTCAGCATCTAACCTCAGCCAGGGAAAGCAGCCAAAAAAACCTCAAAACAAGCATGGAACGTCCCCACAACACTTCAATTTTCAGAAATAAGCAAATGCCAAACTCTTTAGCGTAGTAAGTCCTTTGTAGGTGCAAAGTATTTAATAACTGCCTCTTTTGAATCAGTTTGTTAAGCTTCTTGCATTTTTGAACATTCAACAATCCTCTGAAAATGTGCAAAACATTTCTGAATCACTTTTCTTTTAGAAGTTATAACACAAACTCTTAATTAATTTCATTAACTTTTGCATTAGCTTAGTTTCACTTCACTGGGACAAGTCTTTATTCTCCATTTCTGAAGAAATTTAAAAATAAATAAAGGGGCAAAATATAATATAAAGTAAACTTACCAAAAGCAATTACAAATAACCTTTGGACCACAAGTTTTACTACAATAATTAAAAACATTAAGTAATTTTTTTTCTCAAGAATTTGATTATTCCCAGCATTTAGGGTGCTGAATTATAAGTAACACATTAACAATTTGTACTGTTTTGTCATGTTAACCCATCTGGCCCATTGAGGAAGGTTCACTTTAACTATTCACAGAGATTATTTCCTGCTAAGAAGTTGAATTAGTATAAAAATGTTTTAGTGTGCATAATTTCAACATCTGGTAGTATAACTAGCATTTTGTTCCTGAGGAAATTATATTCATGCCTCTGTCTTCCCCTTACAATGAAACATGCTATTTTTACATGTTTATTTCTGTTCACTTACAAAGCAAAATACAAAAGAGCAATTTAGGTAATGTCTTTTCCCTTTCTCGTAAACAGTTTGATTTGATTTGATTTTATTTAAACAAAATCTAAAATTTCCACACAGAGAATATATTCTGTAAGATTTTAAACACAAATTAAATAATAGAGTTGAAAGTTTTAAATTTTATATATATATATATACACACACATATATATATATGTATATAGTGGAGCTATAAGGTTTTTCTGAAAGTTAGAGAAATTCAGATCAAGATTGATATTTTTAACCTCTGACTCTTCCCAAAATACCAGGAAAGCATTCACCAGCAGCAATGAGTTTTCAGCATTGTAATATTCTTCAGCTATTACACATGCAGACACACCACAAATTTCATGTATTCTTAATAACCAAGGATCATTCTGAGCTGTGCTCTCCCTGATGGTCTTTCAGTTTTCACCAAACCACAGGTGTGTTACTGCTGGGAGCTCTTGGTCATTAGAAATTCTGCCTCTTGGAATTATTCCATTTCCAAGAGCTTTGCTTCTGGTTGGATAGATACGAGAGATGCATGGCAAGCATGCTCACATTTTGTTCCCTTTTTTTTTATCTGTTTATTTAGAACATAGCCCATAAGGACAGTCATAAATTTTGTACAGTAATTCACAGCAATGGCAGTTCCGGTGACTAAATTCTTCTTAGCCAGATTTTATTCTGCCTAATTAAAATACATAAAAGTGCTTTTCTTTTCTCCCTTGTACACACTTGGGCTACTCATCAGTGTCTTAGAGCACAGCCTGACTTAGCTGGGAGTGCTCTGTGTCAAACACACAATTAGAGCTATTGGACTGTAGCTCACAAGGTCAAAGCAGCTCCTGGTTATGAGAAGTTCTAAGAGGTACAACACATGAATGGGAAGTTCCCTGTCATCACAGACTGTGCCTTCCTTATTCTCTTGATTTCTTTATTAGAGAGCATCAGTCACAATGTCTCCTGCCTGTAAGACACAGCAATTATCACTGACTGAAACCTCACTGGCCTGTACACACACTATTGTGAGTGGACACTGAGCAACTCTGTTTTGTCAGGAGGTCAAATAACTCTTTCATATGACTTATCCAGCAAGATTGAAAGGATTTATTGTCCATCCTTTTTGAAACACAAGTTAATGGGAAGAAAGGGATAGTGGCATTTTCCTCAACTTTCAAAACCTGTAGAAAACCCTTTACAGAAAACACACATAAGCAGTTTTTAACACATTTTAAAGACAGTATATTTCTGAGTAAGAATTTCAGAGTTACCTTTAATGGCACTATCTTGAAATCCAGCAGACCTCCTCCTCTGTTACAACCTGCTGAACACAGCAGGGTTGACTTAAGCAAACCACCAAACCCCTTAGTTGAGGGCATGTCCTCCACACCCAGTGGAGAAGGTTTTAAAGATGATTCACAGCAGCAGCACGCTGACATGGTCACTCCCAAGAGAGTTTTATCTCCAAAATCACCCATCATCTGTGCTGATTAGTGCAGGCTTAGGATCTTTGGCAATCTCTTACATCTCTGGGTAGCTGTAAATCAGAAGACCACATTAAGTATAAACATTACCAAAAGTCCAGGATACAGTGCAACATAGTAAGTCCAAGAACACATTCCACTGAATTTATCTCAATGCTAAATCTTTTAAACAAAATGCAAAAATCTGTTCCTGTGTATTTGTAACAAATGTCTGTAAATCCAGTATCAATATTTTCCTACTACAAATGGCACACAACACTTTTTTAGTTTAATTTCCACATCTACATCTTCCAGGGAAAGACTTGCTCAATAGTTCTCTCACTAAAAATATCAAAGAAATAATGATATTTTAAGATATTATTCATTGTGTATAAATTTTAATTCCTCTGAAATATACTCTTTTAATAAGGGAAAATTATTGCATGGTACAGACAGAAGAGAAAGTGAAATAATTAGGTTTTGTGTTTGAGTATCTATGCTCCTTTGTATTAATTCAGTTTGACTGTTGGTGGAGTTAAAATTTCATTATAGAGTGAGTTATTAGTTCCAATAAGATATTACTGAAACATTATTTCTAGTTTGAAATCATGTTTAAATTATGTACCTTATGAGCTTAACTTTTAAGGGCTAAACCATCAGGGAAAAATGTTAAAAAGGTAAGTCATTGTACTGGGAGGTTAAAACTGGTTCTTGGCCCAGCCTGAGCAGAGCTTGTCTGTGAGTTGGTCAGCATGGGAGGCACACTGACCCAGGGGGTCTGAGGGGCAGCTGCCTTCCTGCTCCTTGTAGAGGGCAGAAATGTGCCAGGTGGGCTTTCTGGTTTGGTCAGCAAACCCTGCCCCTCCTGTGAGCCAGGGCTGGGCATTACAGGGGGAAAAGTGGAGCTTTTTTCATCTGTTTCACACACACAAGCTAAAAGATACTTAACACACAAATATTAATACAAGGGAGTACACTCTCATTTCCTTTCACTTCATAGAGTATGTCTGGTACTATCTGCAGTCTAGCCCATATAATTTAGAGGGTCTGACATCTATTGCCCTGATCTCATTTATCACCAGCCCATCTTCATTTTCGAAGCACAGATACTCAGTGTACAATTTTTACTGTAAAATTGAATTTGTTTCTTGTGACAGAGTAGGCTTGTTGAATTTATGATTCAGCATTGAACATCTTTCACCTTGGAAGCAGCTCTCCTGCTGTAAAAACGAGGCATCTCTCTCAGGAGGACAGTATAACATCATGATACAGATGCCCATCCTGTTAGACAAGGTCGTGCCAGGAGAAACTAAACTTAATTTTCTGAGACTTTACAACACTTAGCCCTATATTTCACTTTACAAGGATAAATACTGGGAAATACTTTATCCCAATGTAACAACTGTCCTTTTGATCAGGGGAACAAAAAATAGTGTTTGATGTTCAGTTCAAAATGGCTGAATGAAAGAAAATACAAGAGGCATGCTGAAGACTCATCACTTTTCTATCTGATGGTTTCTGCCTTTGTCTTTACATCCCAGAAAATAAATAAATTATCCCACTTTTATTTTGGAACCAGACTCTTCATTATGTGTAGGTATTTTATTCAAGACTATTTTATGACTTTCTCAAATCCTTTGTCACTGGGTTCACTGCTTTGCTCTCACCTTAGTCTAACCACTGCAATTACTGTCAAGTTCTCAGATAAAACTACCACAAAATTGGTCTTAATTAATTCATGTTACACAGAAGCAGGGACATCTTGCTGTTTCCATCTTAGCCTTCAGACTTTCACAACCTACTTCGAGTCTGCAAATCATATCATTCTTCTTTCATAGCACTTCACAGCAGTTCACACACTTCTGAGGTAACAAAGTTCTGCACCAACTCGGCCCCTTTGTCGTGCAGGGGACAGACAGCATTTTCCCTCATCCAGCTACAGAGGCATTGATGGGTCCGTCTGGCTCCATCTCTGAAACGCAACCCAAGAGGTTGCAAATCCTCATTTTCCAAGAAAAAAAACAAACCTCTGTCTTTCACATCATGTCTTGCCTTCCTCCCCTGTTTCACCTCATCACTATTTGTAAAGCCCCCAGGTAGGCACAGCTCAGGTCCTCCACGCAAGAAAGGAGTAACCACCCTCCTGATCTGCTGGACCTTTTGTAGCTCATTTTCCTTCTCTAGAGAAAGTCTGCTGCTGCCAGCTGTTAAAGGTGCTCAGTAATTTTCCAGCCAAAGTAAACACCTACAGGCTGTAATTACAGCCTGTCAAAAACACTCTCAGCCTTAAGGAACTGAGATGCTGCAGACTAAAGCTCCTCAGATCTGTCTGGATCCTTTTACAGCCCCAAAAAGGAAACCAGTTCACAGCTGGGGAAATATTTTCCCAATTATAATTAAAATTAGAGCCTGTGTGTTCTGCATTTGAATGCACACTCCTGGGAGAGCAGCTGGATTCTGCTGTACTTGAGAGATTTTATAGAGGAACTAGTTAAATAATTAAAAAACAAACAAACAAACAAACAAACAAACAAACAAACAAACAAACAAAACCCCAAAAAAACCCCAAACACAAACAGAAAACCCCCACCAACTACCAAAACTCCACATTCTCATGCTAACTTACAGCTCTTTTATCTATTTTGCATTGCTCTAGATCATCATCCATAGGACTTTCCTGGACCACAGCAACAACATTGAGCAAAATATGCATGGTGCTTGATGCCCAGGTTTATTCTCACTTTTAAATTCATTAACTTCTGTGGTTGCAAGGAACATTGGAGCATCATGGACCGTATTTTCCACAGCATAAATTTCCACCAAATCATCAAAAAACTTTCAAAGGCTTAGACCAAAGTGTAAAGCCTCTTTTTAACAAAGAAGTAGACAGCCTGATGTGCTCTTGATGTGTTTATTCTTCAGCTGTAAGAATGGGCATCCTTGAAGGGACTCTGGTTGATGGTGCATTTGTATCACAAGGTATTACAAGGAAACGATGGATAAACCTGCATTTATCTGGGAGAAATAAAAGATTATTGTACTAAGGGCTCAACTCTTCTCAGATGTTTTGGGTTTTTTCACCTTCCCCAAGCAGTTCAAATTCTATAGGACCCAACCTCTGATTTTGATTCCTTTTCTACTACAGTGTAGTTCTCCCTTACTAAGAACAAATCACGAGAACAAGCTATTTTGAAAATGGCTTGGACATGTTTTAACCAACAAATCCAGTGTAATCAGCAGGCTTGGATTCCCAAAGTTGAAGGTTTATTTCAGAACAGCATGCCATGTTTAATCAGTTTCCCTAATGCTGCACAGTACTATCTGCTTTGACAAGAATATGTTGATCATATTACAGAATGATTACTGTTAATGGAGATCTTTTAGACAAGATTAGATTTTGCTTCTGTCCAGATGCCTCAAAGAACATTATTAGTTTTTGGTGTCATATTTTTGTAACATTAATACGATCAGCTTATGGGCTTGCTCATATGCTATAACTGCAGCAATTTATCTGACAGTTAAGCTGTCAGGACCATGCAGCATCTAACCCAGCGAGCACTGCTGCAATCTGGATCAAATTGGGCACTGCCCACATGATCTTATCATAGCTCTGAGGTGACCAATGAATATTCTGATGAGCCCTCCACCTCTGAGGTTCAGAAATTTGCATTGTGTGGCTCAAGAGATGTTTCCAAGGAAGATGATTACTTCATGGAAATATCCCTAACAGTGAATCTGCATACTTTTAAAGGAATGTAGGTTGTTTTTTTTTTTCCCACATAAATCAGCAAAATGGGATTCAGAGCTGTGCTGCTTTCACAGCTAGTTAATGTGGCACTGTAGCCTATTAGTATAACAGCAGTGGTGAAAGTAGGTTTTTTGTATACATACAGAAAGGATAAATTACTTGAATATAAAGCACTTTTCTGTCCTTCTTTCAAAGTTACTGAAGATGTACAAGGTCCTCGCATGACCTGTATTTGCTGGTTAGACAAAAAAACAATTATAAAAGCTGAGAAGGATAAAGATTAGTTTTAATACATTTTGACTAGAGAGCCTTACAGTATCAACAAAACAATACTATTGCCCTTAAGTCCAATACATACTGATATACACTCTGATGGCATGCTTCATCCCTTTTGATAATATGCCTTTAAAAACAATGTCCTTTAGGGTCCAATGGACCATGAAATAGTCTCTACAAAAGTACCAGTGGTGCCAATGCTGAGACAAACATTCATTTTGGCTGTCAGCTTTAAGGACTGCGGAAGAAATGAAGCACATTTATTATATACTGATGTATTCTGACTAGATAATCCTTTTCAGTTGTAGGCACTATAAAGACAAGTGCAGATTACTGTGGGGGAACATTAAAAAAAAAATTGAATGGGCTGAAACAGTTGAGCTTCCAATTTCACAGTTGGATAATTTGCCTTATAAACTTGTATTTAAAGGTAAAGTTGTACCGACAATGAAGTACACTAAACAAACAATCTGTAATTTGAAAATGAGCAAGTTGGAGATACTTAAACAGAAACTGTATCTACTAATGCTACATTTATTAATTTATGTTGGAATTTGCTTTCCTATGCTGCTGGCTTTTTCAGGGTTTTTTCTTTTATAACCATTGCAATTCTGTAAAATTTTAATCCTTTGTCACAGCTCAAACACTTTTTTTTTAAGAGTTTTGTTTAACTGTTGAAAGTTTTGTGTTTGAGGGAGAATGGAATTGACTAGAGACAGACTGCAGACTTCTGTAACAGCACAGTGTTGCTACATGGTGAAAAGCACATCGTTTTCTGGCTTCTCTGCTAACACATGCCACAGCCAAGGCAGCACTCACTGCTGAAGAACTGCCTGGATCCTGTTTCATTTTGCTGGCAGGACACCTTTCAGAAAACGCAGTGTACTGCAGTACTTTACTTATGTATTGCTGTTGTCTTTATGGACTCTGAGATCACACATAATACTTACGAGAAGTGGGAAGAAGTGAATGTCATTCATCTACATACTGAATAATGCATTCAGAAGCTGAAATTTCTTCCCCTTTCTTCTGAATGCAGAATTCAGTTACCAGCTGTCATCCTACTTCAAAATTAAATTGATGCACTAATCTTCCATTGGTGCTAATATTATTTAGATTACTATTTTTGGGGTTAGGTTTAATCAAATTTCTAGACAAGAGATTCATAAAGAGTTTAAGTAGAAGTGGTTCCTTTGAAACCACCTAGAGGCCTAAGTAAATGCATTTTACCTTCAAAAAATACTAAAGGCAGTTTCTGTAAGCAAAGTTTGGATCCTGGACTACAAATTCATAAGTCACTATAGTTCTGTAAGGAAGGAGGTTTGTACCATGTGGGGCTTTGGTCTGCAAACTTAATAGACAAGGAAATCAATTTCTCTGCCATATTATTCTCCAATGGTTATGATATATTTTGGCAATGTGCAAGACATAAATATCACAAAAGATATTGATCCACATTATTTTAATCTCTACTAAAGCAGATAGTATTAGAAAAAAGTCAATATTATGACAGGCAGCTTAAAACTTTCAGACTTTTAACAGAAATATAAATTTTGTGACTCTATACTTTCACAGTTTCATAACACTCAGTTGGCAGCAGCTACAAATCTATCTGAGATTGTTACTATGACTTCACTGAAACAAAAATTAACCCTTTTATAGTAAAGAAACTTTACCCTAAATTTACTTATTAAATTTATCAAATCTCGCTTTGTAACTAGGAGGTGGTATCAATGAAAACAACGGGAAATTTTAGGCTAAGATCTGGCAATTCTGTGTAGCACTGAGCAGTGCCCAGTACAAGCATTTGTAAAATGAACTTATTTCTTACTTGGTGTCATGTGGAGAGGAGCACACTCAGAGAAAACAATCTGCTTGGACTATACCTGAACAAAACTGCTACTTTTGTTTCCTACCCAAATGTATTAATGAACAAAACACACTGAAATTTGACAAAACATCTTGTTCTGTCAAAATATTTTTTCAAATTCCGACTCCTTAGACACTGAATTTGGTTAAACATTATTTTGAAATGTCACAGCAAAATGAAAACTTGAAACATATGGTTTAAAAATGTCAAAACAAAATCTATTTTATTTTCTGTTGTCAAAACAAAATCTACTTTATATTCTGTTACTGAACATTATTCTTACTTTGGTCAGTATCAGCCTCAAAAGGCATTGAAATTATTTTGAGTATGGAGCCTGAAACGGAGTTTTGTGAAAAACTTTAGCTTCACTAACTGTTTAAATAAATCTACTTAGCCAGTCTGTTTTTCTGTATTGCATGTTCTCTCAGCCAGGAAAATCTCCATGATGTTTATTTTCTGTCCCACTCTCTGCATGTCATGAAGCATATGTCGTAGGAGACTGATTGCATCTCAGACTGACAGCTGCTCTGCTCTTCCAGTTCTCTGTCATGAAGGAAGATAGCTCCCATTTAGCAAAGAAATTCTGCACTAATGTGTTTGGACACTTGCCTTTAGAACTTAACCATTATAAACTCTGGGGTTCAGTTTGCCTGAAATCAGGATTTCGATTTCCTAATAGGCTTCTCTGTCAACTTTTATGGAGGTAAAAAATTCCAATCCATATTAATCTCAATTCTTCTGGGAAACTGTATCCTATGCCACTCAACTTATAAATTAATTCCTTCCACTCATTTTACTTGCAATGCTTCTGGCAAAGCTGGAGCTGCAGAGAGCACACTCTGTTAGAACACACATGAACATGATCAGATTCTTTACTTGACATCACACAGCCCATGCAGGGGGAATTCTTTATGAACCATTTCTTTCTCACCAGAATTGTAGAAAGCGCTGGGACAGAGCAGGGCATCTTACAGTTGACCTATTGTCAGCCCTCTACATATTAAGGGACCTATGTCAGCCCTCTGCTGAATATTAAGTTCATATTACTTAATATTTCATATGAACTCTGAATTGCAGGTGTTACAGTGCCATGATTGCAGCAATTAAAACAATTAGGGCTGGAAGAGGTATCATTAAGATATTAAAATACACAGTGTTTGTTATTTGCAGAACACAGGGCTTTTTGACAAGGTGAAAGAAGCAAGAGGGTAACACTGCAAAACATTAAAGTGACCAATCAGATCAGAAGTCAGAAAGATGCCTCTTGGGAGAACTGTAAAATTGTTAGCATATAAACCAGCATAGAAACTTCTGGGATTTCCTTTCTTTGGCTTTTTAAAAAATTATTTTTGTGAGTGTATTACATTAGAATCACACCCTTAGGTGTTTGTATAGGTTGCAAAAAATGTATTGCAAATCAAACAAAACATTCTCTTTAATAAGCCACGATCTTCATCATGATATTTCCTATGCTGGGAAAGTAACCCCAAAGAATTCAAACACAAGTGGTTATCAGAAACAATCAGGTAAAACAAAGTTCTGTAACGTGGCTTTTTCTCTTCTATGAGGTGACAATATATATGGCTTCCAGTAATCAAGGTACAAAAGGAAAAGCATTTCCTGTTTCACACAGATTGGTAGATATTGGTATCAATATGACAAACGAGGAAGAACATCATTGCAGAACACCTCAGTGAACAATTAGTCTAATTAGTGCCTAATTTGTTCAGTGATCTTAAGCTCTCCCCTCTAGAAGCTGTGTTAGTTTTCCAGCCTTTTAGGTTATAAGANTTTTTTTTTTATTATTCCCTTTTGTTACCCTGGTTGCATTCATTCTCCTATGGTGATCCAACTAAATTTCTTGCCACAGGCTGGAAATTACCATCAGTAACCATTGTGTTCCTGTCCATGCACTGCGCATCTGGAAATGTGTTCTCCACGCTTCTGCTGGGAATGAAAAGAATTGGAAGCAGACATAAAATTTCTGCCAAGGTTTCTTGAGAAGAGTTACGCAAATATATGTGGGTGACAATGAAAGAAGTTCAGACAACCTTAGTTTGCTCAGCTGCCTGACTGGAATACAGATTTAGTATTTAACTTGGTTTTGGTTTTTTTTTTTGAGTCCTGGCCTGTTCTGAACATTCAGTGTATTCAGCCACCTCGCTGCATCAACAATGAACTAAAAACTATTAAACTATATTAAATTATACTGCTTATAGAAACAAATACATCAATTTACCAACATTTGCATTTTGGTACTAAAAAGGAGAAATATATACTTTGAATAAAGGCAAAACAAATAATGTATGTAGTAATAAGATAGTTTGATTTGTGCTCTATAGGCTGCAATTCATTGATATTTACTTCCTTCATAAACAGCTCTAAAGTACAGAGAGGTTTTTTCCCACGTTTCAGACTGACGCATAAAACTTCCCTGTCTTTGCATAAAACTAATTCAGATTTTAGAATGCATTAGATGAACTCATGTTTTCCAAAGATTAAGTTAATACTTGTAAAAATTATTTTTAAAGAGATCAAATTGATCTATAATTTTTTCCATGTTGATACAAAGGATTTTTATTAAAATAGTAAGATGATAATAAATGAAGCTTAAAACTGGAAGAAGAAAGACAGTGATTTGAAAACTTGGAAACAGTTTGGTTTGCAAATCAATTCTCCTACTGCTGAAAAAAACAGGGTTCTGTCATTGTATTCACTGAAAATAGGATTCTACTGCTTATTTAGGAGTAACATTGTGAGATTCCTATGAATTATAGAGAAAGAAAAACTATTTGGAAGATACTATTAACTTCATTCGTGAACTCAAGATGCTTCATTATGAAACACGTATGTATATATATGTCTAATGTATGTGTATGTATGTATCTAATACATATGTGCATATATATGTAATGAATATATGGATAAGATTGATTTACATGATAATATGAAGACATAAACAAATATTTGAATGGACAGAAACATAAAGAAACCAATTAGAGTATATTGGGTCTTGAAACTGATTCTGTTCTGGGTTGGGTTTTTGGCAGTTACTGACACTGATTATTTCTGACTCAAAAGTTGTGACCTCCACTGTCCTTTTCCTGCTGGTCATGCTGCATAACAATTGCTACAATAGTGGTATGGAAGCTTATCATTTACATACAGCAAAGTTTTCTAGAGGTGTACAGTTTTCATGTTTATGTTAAATATTTCTGGGTATTATTTTTTTGCTTCCTAGTTTCTGGCTATGAGTATTTGCCTTTTTACAATAATGTTCATCATTTGACAGCTTCAAAAACTGTTCATGCAAATAAAGCAAAAAGGTTTTGGCTTTTGATGTAAAATGATACAACTGCTCTTATAATTAGCACAGACTTCAGCCCTGTTGCCTGTCAAAAATGCAAATACTTTTCCTTATACTGCCACATAAAAAGCTCCTCTGTACATTACAATGCAACCCAAACCCAAGCTAATCAAAAATGATCATAATTCAGAGGAAGAATCAATGTGATCTGGAAAAGAAATTCCGTGTTGGAATTTCAACCATTCTTTGACAGGAGCAGTGAAAACTTCTCTAATTCAAAAGAAATTCCTCCTTCCACATATTTAAGAACACATGAAAATGCTGGAACAAAATACTATATTGCCTTCTGAGAGGAATCTGACATTTTAGTTGAATGTCTTGGTGTGGCCTAATGCTGATATATCTGTGGGACAAGAGGGACCATAAATGCTTCTTGTGTATCAAACATCACAAACTTCTGTAGCAAGAGTAAAGGAAGGACCTGGTATCTCGTGAACCTCTCAGTCCAGTAAATAAAGTTTTGTGGCAGTCCCAAAATTCTTCCCTTGGCCAAACGCATGGCAAGGGAACATCTGACACACCAGCTGATAGAATGAGCTGCTCTGAGATGACAGGGAAAATCGGTATTTTACAGCTACTGCCCATGCTATCACATACTCAGCCAAGTGTATTTTGTGAAACTGGAATGTGCTAATAAAAAAAAGTGTTTGCAAACTACAGCAATTTCTGAGGACCTCAAGAAGACGCTGTCAAGACAGCATGAATTAAGAAATATGACCATGATAATGAAAGATCCAAAGCAGAAAATGACATCCTTTCAACTACTGGAAACCCTTTTCTCCTTTAGAAGATGAATCAATTTTCAATTTAGGTTGGCTTTTTTTTTACCGTACAGTTTCTGAGTATGCTATATTGAATGATGCTAGAATAAAAAATTGTGTCTGAAAAGAATTAAATGGTCTACCTTTACCTTGAGGTGCAATTTTCTAATGAATTGAGGTTCTTAAGATAAACTTTAATCTCTCAACTCTTTATTTGTCATTGACAAGGAGAAGCAAGGAAAGAACAAGAAATCCCTCTTTGCAGATGTAGGATAAAATGAAACTACTCCAGCATTTACCTTACACTACCAAAGAGGAACTTCAGTTCCTTAGGACCCATTTGCAAGACCTCTTCCCCGTATTTATCGTGCATTTATCTAAAATTAATTTTTAGGCTAGCTTAGAAAAATGCTTTCTACATGAAAGATATTAAAAACCTTGTCTGGATCATACAAGGAGCACTAACAGCTTTTTTTTTTTCTTTATCTGATATACTGTTAAAAAGAATGCATATGTTTCAGAGATACTTGGGTGGATATTTACAAAGACAAATCTGCTCTGTAACTTCTAAATCCACGTTTGCCTCATGCAGAGGGCAGAGAGAGTGCGTAAGTATCCCCTGCTTGTTAGGCTGTGTGTAGGTGTGAGTATCTGGATACTCGTGGTTTCCATTATCAAAATACCTCACAGTCATTACAGTTCTTGCCTATCAAGCAGAACAGCACCCTCAGCTTGCAGGCAAGGAAATGGAGCCTGAGATTACATATGATTTACTCAAGGTCAGAGAGGAAATCTGCATTAATGTTTGAACTCAAGTGTTTTGATCCCTAAAATCCAGCTAATTCAACCATTATAGTATTCTTTATCTATGCAGGCTATAAAGTTGAGCACATCCCCATGGTGCTTTCTGAATTAGAGTGAGAACCCTCAATCTCTTGCATGCACATATGCTGCAGGAAAAAGACTGTAAGGAAAGCTATTTGATGAGAATGAAATATGCACTCAGGCACACCAAATGTTATTCTTTACATACAAACCAAAACCCCTCAAACAAAGTAAACTTAAAAAAAAAAAGAAATAGACTCTCCATGCTCAACAGGCTCTTGGGTACAAGACTCCATCCAATTCTGCAGGTTTGGGACAGAGACTGACTGGATTCTCTAAGGAGAATTACAGCTCAGCTGACAATTAAAGCAAATACCACTAGGCAATAAATTGCAATGTCCTTGTGATCTATCCAATTTTATCAAGCCTGTGAATTTCTTTCTTACTAGTTTGAGATGAATCAGTACCTTGAGGAAATCATAGAGATGTAGCTAAATACACTGTAAAAAAACCCTGCCTTCAATTCTCAGTTCCCTCAGTTTTTCTTGCAGTTTTAGCAAAAAGGATAATTTTCCCTTCTTAGTACTTTACTGGACAGTTAGCCCCTGGAGAGTTTCTCTATAAATCTGCCCAAATTCTACACAGATGTTTTGCTTTCCCGGACTTTGTGGCCAGATTCTTATTTTTACTGATATTTTCCATCACCAGGTATCATGGAAAAGATGTAAGGCTGGAGAAGGCACTAATTTTGCCTTTGTGGAAAACCTTAAATATGCCTATAATGCCTCTGGCTTGAACCTCAGAACTCTGTTGTAGGACTGGTAATGTTTTTCCCTCCCTTGAAGGAGCTTGAGGCAGATTCCTTCCAGCCCAGCACTGCTGCCAGAGCGGGGAGCAGGATGTTACAGCAGACTGTCCTCCAGTGGAGAGGACCAGAACTGACAGGCCTGGATTCTGCACAGTAAAACTTTTCTGAACAATGTACAAACCCCAAACTTTCACAGAAGAAAATTGTGCATTTTATTCTGTATCCCATTCTATTCCTCTGCAGACTGCCAAATTGAAAGGGCCTGCAGCAGATGGATCACTGACAGACTTGCAGAGACCATTCAATTAAATGGTGCCCATTAGGGCAGCATTCAGGAGCCTGAAAGTTCACAGCTGGATTTTCATTACACAGAAACATGGAAGATGTCAATGAATTGGCATCTTTATTACCTGTTAATGTAGAATGAATAAATTTAAGGAAAAAAAAATTTACATCTTTAAAAGTATGTTTAAGTCNAAAAAAAAAAAAATCAATATTACCTCTCAGGCTAAGTCCAAGCATCTTTCAGTCGATTTGATCTCAGAAACAGAGGCAATCATGGAGATTTTAACACTGTAATTGGTGCTGCCTTATAGAAACACCTGGGACCTACTCTTTAAATTTAGACATCCTTTTTGCACATTGATAATAATTTCATTCCATTAGTAAGAGCCTGTTTATTATTTAATTTTTACTCTAGCAGGTGACAGAAAAACAGGGGTCTTTGCCAAATTAATTATGATTTCTTATCTTGAATCTCAACAAATTACCAATGCATGTAAGGGCCTCAGTCTGGCTTCTAACAAACACAGAAGTCACAAAGCCATTGTTACAGGGAAGAAAAGGAGATTGTGAGACAGGTGCTCTATAAAGGATGTCAAATGTCTGTATAGAGCACAAAGCACTCTAATATGTTAAGACCAAGAACACTGCCTTCAAATAATCAGCCAACTCCAACACTGAAAAGGTCATCAGTTAGAAACATTGCACGTATTTTATCATCTTTCTGTGAGAAAGAAGTGGGAGAGAACTACTTCAAGAATTGTGTTAAAACCATCACTCAATCTATTACAAAAACTATTGATGCAGTAATGTGTCATTAGTGGCAATTAGTGAGAGGTTAAATGCTGCATGGTACAGTGATATTGTGCATTAATTGGAAACCACTCATGAGAAAGAAAATTCTTACGAAATTAGGGTAGTATTTCAGAATAACCAGTCACTCCTTGAAAAGAAGAGGTCCTTGAAAAGACTCCTTGAAAAGATGACATATATTTTTGGTGATTTCTTTTTTTACCAATTTAATTTTGTATTTTCTATGTTCAAGCTTGCAGAATAGAGAGGAAGCAGACTTGCAAGAATGAGGCACTCCAGTGATCTAGGAGAGAGAAGGAAGGGCAATTCACTCTGAGACAAGTGAATGGGTGACCAGAGTAAGACTCTGAAATACTGAATTGGGATCTGACTCATGACAGTCTTCAAGCAGATGTCTTTTATTGCCCTCAAGCAGATGTCTTTTATTTCCATTCTGTACCTATAAAGGAGCGTAGATAGTAAAAATAAATCTGAAAAAAAAAATACTCTAAGATACCGAGGACTGTGTGCATACCTAAATAGGTATGCAAGTAGAAAATGCCTGTAAATGTACTTCAGAGGATCGTTCACTCTGAGCAGAGAACTGTGTGGAGTGCGAACTGTAGCCCTTGAGACGAGGGAGAGCTGCAGATCTTAGCAGAGCAATGCAGTGATGTCCTGCAGCCTGTCTGCCCGGGCACTGCAGTGCAGAGCAGACTCACTGGCACAGTTGAGTCAATCCCTGCATCAGGGCACAAGAACAGTCCTTGTGGGTCTGATAAAGGTACCTCCAGCCCAGCACTTTGGTCCAAATGTTGGCCAAGGAATGGATATTTGTGAAACAAATAGACAGCAGTATTTTTCACAGAATGCCCTTCCACAAATGTGAACTGAAGTTTCATAAATGGAATGATGAATCTGAATGATGAGCAAATTACACCTATTTCAGCCCTAACAAGGCTGTTGTCACCGTTCCTTGCTAAAAAATGGAGTGCAGGGCTATTAGCCCAAAATGAACCTAAAATGGGCCTGACCTTAGCCCAGGATGTTGCTCCAACACCTGGGAAGTTCACCATAACAGCACCACGGTCTCACAGAAGTAATTCAGCTCTAATGTAACTGGACATGGCAATAATCTCCATGTATCATATCCTAGCTTGTAAAATAGGGACAACACTAATACTGTACCCGACTGATATGAGGTCCCTCAATGTCAGAAATTACAGAGAAATGAGGAAAATTGGAATTTTTTTTTGGTAGTATAAAAAAGGTAAATAATCCTTTAAGAAGGTTATAAAATTCAAGTGATGAATCATATCATGGACCTGCTTCACCTACACTCCATCTGCGATCTGCTTCCCTTTGCAGTTTGGAACAGGTCATGCCAGAATACCTCAAAAAGAGAAACAAACCCCCAGCTGTCCTCTAAACTCCTTGTTTAGAATTTCCCCACCAGTGTGCCTGTGTTCCAAGAGCAGCTATTTTACATTTTATGGCAATATTGAAGACTGCAAAGATAGAATGGTGCCCCACCCCGCAAAAATATATTATGCGTCTCATGAAGAAGACACATTTTATTGGACGGCTAATAATGTGCTAAAGATTCTGTCATTCATGTGTAATTTGGTTATCAAAACTGAAAGGTCACAAAATATTTGCTGGTTTCACATATAACCTGTGCCAACTATATATAAATGCAGGTGTATGTACAAAGTGAGGAAATTTATGGGCTATGTCCTGTATGACAAGTCTGCTTTTTCAGGGTAGTCTGAATAAAACTTTCTGATAGAGCTTATTTGAGTGATGTGAGTGGGATCCAAGGCTGGAAAAAAGAAAACTACATTTGTGTAAATTCCTTGGCTCCCCTAATTGTGTGGTGGACGTTTAAGGCAGGATGCTGGAAATCTCCTGGGCTGCTAAACCAGCCAGCCATATCTGGAGAAGTGGTTCCCAGGTGTTCTGTCAGCTGAGAAACAGAGATTCTTTCCTATTCCTCACTTGCTAACTTCTACCCCTCTCTCTCCCATGCAGACCAGGCACTGATGTCCTCTGGCTCCATTCCACCTGCAGCAGCAGCCCTTGCAATGGGCACAGGAGATGATCCCTGAGACTGCCCACACCAAGAGCACAGTGGCACTCAGAGCCTTTGCACGACCATTGAGGCCCTGTCAATGTCAATTAGTGAGCAAAAATGCACCAAAGAACATTCAACCCACCGCAGTCCTCAAAGGCAGGTGATTTTGAGAGGTTTCTCAGCAACTACTTTGCCTTTTCTCTTAACTGTTCTTTTTTACTGTCAAAGGTGGGGATTTAGTTGAAGATCTTTACAAAAAACCCAACCAGACCACCCCTCAGAGCTTAAAATGTATAAGCCAATTTAAGAACATTTTATACTGGTATATTTACAGAGCACCTACAAATCTGTTACTTGCACAAACATGTCAATGCCCGACCTAAGATGCTAGGAAAAGGTTTTCCAGGCTTTTGAAATTTTCCAAGAGTTCTGTTGAAAATTCCTCTTGTTCCCTATTAGTTTACAACTGCATTAATGGTGCTACTATTTAGGTCCAGCAGTGATCCATAATATTTAGCTCCTTTGAAAAAAACACATATTATCCCTTAAATTAATTACATATTAATTTATCTTTGTGACTTCTATTGGGTTTGTAGGTTCTCATAATTTTTTCCACAAACTCTGAATTCGACGTTATTCACTTCTTTATTACAACATATTTTTCAGGTTTCAAAATTTGGTGTATTTTCTTCAGACTTGACAATATCAAGCACTACCACTTTTACACCAGTTGCTGAACCCCTCTGCCATCCATATACTGCCAAATATAAAAGAGGTACATAAACATGGAAGATGAAAATGAAATGGGAACAGATGGGCCCATCTGCAATTATACCTCTGAAAAGACTGAGCCTTGCAGAGATTTATAAACCTTCTGGAGTCCAGACATTTGGTGATCTCATAAAATGATCCTGAAAGTGTTTTAAATAAGTAATTGAAAATAACAATTTTATGTGGAATAAGGGAAACTTCTCAAATCAGCACTGTACCAACAAAGGCAAAACAATTAGGAGCTCAAAAGCTTTTGCAAGGGTACATAACTTGAGTAAGCAGATGGAAGATTTCAGGAAAGGTACTCTTCCCCCTAAGACTTCAGCCAAGCAAAAAAGAAATTTTTAGATAAATGTGATGAGATGACTTGACTAACAATGATTCTGATCTGGCTGATCAGGTCTGTCATTAGGGTGTGTCAGTTATCGGTTTTCCTCTATAAGAAGGGACATAACTTTTATTGGTCTGGTAGAAGTTGCTCCATCAAATCTGTGAGGCTCTTCCCTTTCCGAACGAAATAAAACTGAGTAAGTATTCTGCCATCCTACTCCTCTCTGCTTCTCCCATTAAGTCTTGGTTTTGCTTCTGGATGTGTTAAAGAAGCAGTGATACATGCTTATCTATTACATTTTTAACTCCTTGGTGAGGGTGAAACTAGAGTTAATGGCGTTAACAATTCAGGGAATATGTCCAGCTTATCTCCCCACTTTCAGCAAAGTTTAGGGCACTGATTTTCTACAGCCTGCTCAATTGTAATGTCTTTCTTTCTAAAATGCCCCTTTTTCTCAGTAGGATATCAAACAGCCTAGACAGGGATGACTTCTGCTTGTAATGTGTTGGCCATGCAATAAGAACAGAAGTATTAAATAATATAATTTGTACAAACTGAATTTAAAATAGCAAGCTGAAATTTCACACAGCAAGGACTGACATCCCAAAGGCAGTCATGGGTAATGGATTGATTCACAAAAATCTGAGCCAATTTGCTTGGAATCCAAAAAGAAAATTAAAGCCCGTGCCTTTGAACACTACGAGCTGAAGCAGTTGAACTGAAAAAATTCCAGGAAATTTCATCAGCTGGCTTCTAAACCATGTGAGATGCAGGAGATGCTCAAAATGGAATTGCTCCAAGGACAGAGGTCAGAAAACATCCAAGCAATAAGCCTGAAACATTTTCAAGCAATAGAAAAAAATATTTTGAGAAGGAAATTTTCTAGGAAATATGACTAAAAAAAACTCTGCCACACCAGCTGTCAATAAATGGTAACAGATAGACCATGTTTTCCCAGTAATAACATTTGCAGCAACACATTTCCATGCTTTTCCCAGCATTAACCGAAGTTTTGACCTCAAAGTCATTGAAAAACCTTGAGAGACTTTGTAAGGAAAAGAAAAAGAAAAAAACCAGGACCCAAACCTCAGCACCAGCAAGGGAAAATGACAGAAGGAACTACCCTACTGTGAAACAATGACTTATATCCAATTTCTCCAAAACTGCTTTTTCATTCAGCCATAGAAAGAACTTTTTGGGCTAAAAAAAACCAAATTAACTTAGTCTGCAAGAAATAGCATTTAAAAGAGAGAGAAAAGGTTACAGGTTTTCACAAGCCAGCTTCTAAAACTTGTTCTGAGACAGAATTAATACATTGCATTGTTTTTGCTTTGTTCTTTCCCATTAACTTGTGGGTGGAGAGGACTGGGTTTTCTAAAAACAACTTAGAAAAAAGTCCAGTATTAGCAGTATGCTGTGGTTTTGAAAGTCTGTGTTCAACAGCCTTCTGGGATAAAAATTCCACAGGAATTTATAAAACCATGTAAGATGTAGAACTGGGAGTCAAGAAAACACCATAAATAGTAATTATTTGTTTCTCCTCATGTGTTTTAATTCTGTAAATATAATTCTAACCTAATTGCCTCAGGCTTAGAGTTCAATTTGCAGGCTGGGTTCCATTTCAAGGTGTTCTCTGATGAACAATTCTTCCAATTCAACAATAGAATCAAATGCCATCCAGTCCTGTTTTCCTAAATACAAACTGAAGCAACATGAATATATTGTGACATGGTGAAAATGAACCCACCATTTCAGTCTGAAACCAATAAACTCAACTGATTTCTGTATTTTTGTTGCCATTTAAAAATAGATATGAATAAAGACAGGAAAGTCTCTTTCCAGAACACTGATTTGTTGTAATAATTTTTAAATTTCCTCTGCAATTGTATGTTTATTTTGGCCTTATTTTCTGTTCAGGTATTTTGGAAAAGGGACCAGTGAAGTTCATCTAATTTAAGTCTAAATACCCATCTCATAAAATATATGATTATCTGGGGAGAGAGAGTAGAATAAGGAGGTGACACAGCATAGGGAATTTAAAAGAAATTCAATTATCATAATCTATTTTCATGATAATTTGGTTAATTTCTCAGAGAGAGACATTTAGATCCGAAAAGGTATAAAAGAACCAAGAGAGAAAGTCTGGAAATTGAAGCTCCATCTAGAAAATGCTACATATTTTTAACGTGAAGAGATAAAAATTTGTAGAATATTTTATCAAAAGGAATAGACTTTTCAGAACTTCAAATTTTTAATTCTTAACTTCTAGGTAGGTGCTGTAACACTGATACCAGAATGACGTAACCTGTAACATAATAAAAAGACAGACTCAATGATTACAGCAGACTCTAAAGCTTGAAAGTGATGAATTTGTTAGGAGAAATGATTTTGGGATTAGTTCAGGGAGTAAACTTGTAGTGCAAAATAGTAAAAAATGTAACTACTTAATCTCGAATCAGCTGTATGTGTGAAAAATTACTTGTTCCTCTTCGCAATATTTTAAGCAAATATTTTGGTAGATACACAGAATTTGCAACCATTATTTTTTTCTCTGTTGTATCAACAGTGGTGAGGCTCCAAGTCTTGTTCTCTTTCCAGTACTTCTGCCATCCTCTCACTTGGTACAGATCTCCTTTCCTGCCCCCTTCACTTGTGCTTCCCAGGAACAAAACTGCCAGCTAGTTCACTAAATCCTTGCAAACCATGTTGTGATCTAAACATTTTTATTTCTAAAACGTTGAATCATGCAGGGAGCCTTCCCTGCAGCATTTATTTGCAGCAAGGAAAATACTATAAAGTTGCACAGCTATTTGAGCTCTGAAGTCATTCAAAGCACAGTGGAATTAAAATTACTCTTTGCCACAAAACCCTTCAGTAACTGAGGTATGGAAAAAGGGAGAGGAAATTGAAAAGATGGAAATGCATGGGGTATTTAGGGCTGAGGTTATCACCTCAATTACACAGAAGAGTAAAACAAAACGAACATAGATAGATAAGGTCAAAATGTAGTTTGATATTTCTGTGCAGCTTAAAGGACAAAGAAAAAGGATTTACTTGAATTTCTTTCCTTCCAATTCTCTATAAAGTATTCTCTCCCAAATAACCAGACAATATAGGTTTAGCAAGTGGAAGTGTGGGAATATATATGAATGCACTTCAAGGTGCTACAGCTTCCCTGCCACCAGCAGTGCCTCTACACAGCCTGCAGGGAACATTAATTTTCTCTTAAACACATACACACACACACATATATATACATCCTGCATATTAAATTTATAAACCTCATTTTAATTGCATTTTTACATGCAACTTTTCCCTACACAGAAGGTAAAACCTCTTAGGAGGTCGAGGAAGACTGGTAAAGGGTCAGAAAAGACTGGAAAGTTTCTGCTTCTCCTGCCATTTGCATATGCTCTGCCTGGATAAAAAGGTCTTTGTACCACGTCATTTGAACCATCACAGTGTTCTCTCACGGGTGCTGCTGACACCCTTCCATATAATGCCATGAACCAGAGAGGCAGTAAAATGGAGTAACAGAAGATTTCCTCCTTTCTCACATCAGTCAGTGCATTCTCACCAGTTTGCCCTCTTTCTTAAAGTAAATACAACCCCGATTCTCTCTTCTTTTCCCTTTGCAGAACATGTGTCCTTTAACTCGGGAAAGGAAATGAGAAGGTTATCTTCTGAGCCTGTCATACAACAGGCCAGCCTGTCTTACTTACAAGGTCAGAAGATTCAAAAAGTGAGGTTTTTCTTCTCTTTTTGAATGAAATGGAGTGATAAGTGCTTACTTGATTAAACCACTGGATAAGAATGCCTATTGTAATTCTTTCCTCTCTTTTCAATTCTTCCTTTGGCTCCAAGAGATAAGAATGGAGAACTTTTAGCCTGGCATTAATCCAAGCTTTGAAAGGACTTGCTGATTATGGATAATGTTCTTATTCAAATGAGCAGTCCCCTTGAAGCAAATACTAATGTTGCCTGACTGTAATGAACAAGATTTAATCCTATATTTTAAATGAATTTTTATCACATGAAAGTGTATTTATATATTCCTGTCTCTAATCTGACTGGATTTTACCATTGACTTCTGCTAAAGAAGAATCTATACCGCACGAAGCCATCAAGTTAGATCACAGTTAAATATCTTTCCCTTAAATGTATGCTTCCCCAAAGAAAATATGAACAGTCACAATAAAGGGCAAGAAAACTAGGAATTTCAAATGTCATATTAAATATATTTGTATTTATAGACTAATTAAAAATTTATACACTAAATACAAATTTATTTAAATTCTCCCTCGAAAACATCTCCTTTACAACGAAAGGTCCCAGCACACTTAGCAATTTCATATACACAAATCATTTCATCATCTTTCCCTTCTTTAAAGCTTTTAAATTCCAAAATAAGCCCTCTGAGATGGGAGAGCCATCAGAAAAGTACAAGGCATTCACAAGGTTGATGAACAATGTATTTATACAGAGATATAAGATTTATTTATTTTCTATTTTTTCCTAATAATTCCTAAAATGTGATTTCTTTTGGACACTCACCAGACACTGAGCTGATGCTTTTCACCAGCACTATCTATAACTGTCAAAAGGTCTTGCTCTTGACACTTAACAATCCCAGAGATCATAATTTTATACATGGAGCTCAAGCTGTTTTCTTCCCCTGTGTCACTTTACATTTGTCTACACTGAATTTCACCTTATTATTGCCCAGTCACTAGTCTTAGGAAATCGTTCTGTAATTATTCTTGATCATTTTACCTTAAATCTCTAATAACAGTAAATGACACCACACCACTGCTCATTCCAAGATCACTGACAAACACGTTGAAATATGGTAATACTTGCTTTTTTCTCAGTATAGAAATCAGAATCCAGAATTAGCAATGGGGCAGAGTCTCTTATAAATGTATCTACACCTAAAAGATGAGATAGGAAACAATATAAATAATCACACTTTCTCTAGCTATGGAACAATATTGCGTTAAATATAGGTTGATTTGATACAAAACAAAATTAAATATTTTAAGACATTTGAAAGCTTTTTAAATTTTAAAAAGAGAAAGCAATTAGAAATAATTAACAAGAAAACCCATCTTTTTGCAAAAGTACATCAAAAATTTGTTGCTTAAGATGTGTTCCAAATAGTTCTGGGATAATTCAAGGATGATTCTATATTTTTATTTTCTTCATAATATGTAATTCAATTAAAGGCAATGCAAATTCACAGCCTATGCTGAAATAGCTGGATCTGTATTTTGGTGTTGTGTCAAAAAATTTTGATCAATGCAAAATGGTTCCAAGTTCTTTAAAAGAATATTCACTTTTAGCCCCGTAAATTTATCCTGCAGCTGAAATGCTACTGGGTGTTCACTTGGCACATTTGATTTAAGATAAATAAATGATAACTTGCCAGTATAACACACAATGTGTGCTTGTGTGACTGCATGTACAAATACTTCTAATGCTCCTTAGGAATTAAGACATAAACAAGTTTTGATTCGAGTAAGACAATATGTATCCTAGTTGACAGCTTGGTTTTTGTCTTTAACACAAATCTTTGTTTTCAGAAAAATTCAGTCAAAAACTCTTTAAATGAGAAACATAAGTTCATTTATAAATGTCTGAGTCTTTATACAGTTTAAAAAAAGAGGGAATGACATTTCAAGGAGCAGCTTAGAATTTTTTCTGTGAATACACTATTATCCATAAGCAAAGACCTCTAGCCTTTTGTAAAGGCTGAATATATGGGAGGAGTAAAATGCTGGATTATTTAAAGTTGAAGAGTTCATTGGTTCAGCTTTCTTGAAATGATGGTACTTTTGATGAGTAAGATTCAGCTGCTGACAATTTATTGACAAAATCATTGTTTATTCCTAACCTAAGAAAATAATTCAATAACAAACCATGTGAAATTATTTATTCAAAGCAGGAGCTGATGAAAATTATTCTCATTATACCTAGATATGATTTGAAATATTTTATTCAATGTATTTGATAAGAGTTTGAACCTTTTTCTCAGTTCAACAATTATAAAAAATTTCCCATACAAGTGAGATCCCATAATAAGCAGAATTAACTCTTCTGGGTAGTTTTTAAAGTTATCTTACATAGTTCTTAAAGTCAGGTAAGGATTCAGAGGTGTCAGCCTGAAAACCACTCAGGTTTTCAGGCTGACACCTTCAGTCCTTCAGTCCTTCAGTCAATGCCTGTGACTGGAGTCAGTCCTGGTCAGAGTCTGAGGAAAAGCCAGGGCAGCAGCAGCTCAGATGTCCATCCCTTTCTACAGGATCTTTAAAACTCACAAATGGCTGAAGTTCAAAATTCTTAATATGAGAACAAAACGAAGCAACCCCACTGGATATAAGGATATAAAAAATACTTTATGTGATGACGGGTCATACACCCTAAAGCTGAGTAAGGTTATGAATATAAAATATACTTAGTGTGAACTTCAAATCCTTTGCTAGAAGGTAAAAATGAGACAAAAATGGAGCTGATGACATTTCAGTCAGATGAGATGGGAATGGGAGAGCAGCTTTGAAAGCTGAGAGATAACTCAAGGAATGCAGAAGAGTCAGTGGCCTGGTATAACACAGTATTTCAAATGCACATTATTCTCAGAGCTGAATCAGGCTTTAAAGATACAAAAGTAACAACAAACCTTCTTTATCTCTCATAGAAAACAATCCCTTCTTAGTCTGTGAGGCTTTGAATGCAGGTCTTTGCATTTCCTTTGATTGAAATTCATGAAATTCAAGGTATATTTACAATGATTTGGCAGGTTGGGTGTAGAAGTCTCAGCACACATTAGTTTTGGAGCACCTCAGCTCAACACGCACTTTGCTGAGCAGCTCAGCAGTGACTGTCCTGTGCACCCCACCCAGAAGTGCCATCGTCCCTCTCTCTTGACAGGAAGCCTATCACGGAAAATATCTTGGAAGTAGCCCTGACTTTCCCAACAAATCTTCTCTGGTGTAAGCAACCCAACTAGTCAATAATTAGATGGATGCAAATAGTTTTTCAGCATTATTGCCAGGACTTAGAATTTTGACTAAAACCAGGGATTACCTGGTGGACATATCTATTTATATACACACCGATCAATCAGCTCTGCAATAGTTACCAACTAGCTCCTGTTGTCCACTAAAATCACTTTGAAGGGGTGATCCTCAAATGAATATTTACATCTTCCACGCTAGATGTCCAGAACTGGATGTATAACAAGCAATTCTTACAAACAATGTGACCACATGTCAGGTTTTGCTGCTCTCAGTTTTACTGCACTTCTTTCTTCCAAGAGAACATGCACCAATTCACACAACTGCTGCAAGAAATTTATCTATAACTTAAAACGTAATTGAGCACTAAGAATATTTTTCCCTGCTGCTGACCTTGCAGTAAACTCTATCCATAACTGACCAGCATGCCCCTCTACTTGTAAACTCTAACAAAATAGACACCTCACCTACTTTCTTTTTCTTTTTGAGCAGTTCCTTATAATAATTTGCCACAGGGGAAAAACAAAGAAACAAAAATTGACGTTTTATGTCCATTCAAAATACGCAGTTTTGCAGAGGCAGTAAACAAGTGCATGTCTGACCTTCTGCCTTACACAGCGTAGAAACTAAATTGATTTCCATGAAGACATAAGCAGAAATTGAAGATCTCAACACCCAAAATAAATTTAACCGTGTTCGTTTCCCAGCCTGGTTTCTTTCAGATGTGTGTTCCACTCTTAACTGCTTTGGGTGATGGGTCTGACTGAGGCCTCTCCTACAGTGGGTGCATTTTTAGAAACATTCTCTTCCTTTCTGATGTCTGGTAAGAACTGATGTCAACATTCAGCTGTTCCCCCAGGGAAAACGCTGACAGGGCCTCTCTAACTGATCAGCTGCTCTAATGCTGCTGAGATTAACTCAGGACACTGAGGGAACTTCCCTCTGTTAAATTAATCTGTAATTAGGCAACAGTCTCGAGAACTGTAGACACACAGATATACATGAAAAATCCTCCAGAGAAATTAAAGCTTTGGTGAGCAATCTAAACCAGTGCTGCTTCTTTTACTTATACATTATACCGTAGTCTGTATCAGTGGTTGCAAAACATATTTTTTGAGTCTTAGAATTCCAAGCCCTCTTTAAATACCCTTTTTTGTCACTTAAACAGGTCATCACGAGCAAACAGAATTCCATTTCTCAGACAACCCAGAGCATGTCCTTAAGACACATGTGTGGCTACACAAAAATGTGTGCAAATGTCTTTGCATTTAAATACAGAATGATCTACTAAGAACTTCCATTTCCAAATCCTGTTGAAAGTCAGTCTCTAAACTTTCCATGACTTCTTTCCAGTAACTTCCTAATCTCTGCATTTACTGGTAAAGGCAGCATTCAATCATGTTGATATTGCACAAGTACTGCACTGTGCGTCAGACAGATGTATTACCAGTGCATGCATATGAAAATATTAATGTAAAGAGTATTATTAAAGTTCACAGAAGAGAGTTTATATCTTTTTGTAAAACTGCATACTAAATACTCTTATAATGTACCACACATATAAAATCAATTTTAGCATTTATAAAGGTGTAAGAGAACTAGAATGAGACAATTTGAGCTGTAGAAACAGTAGAATATTCTTGCTGCAAGGATCAAACTTTTGAAAGAAATATCAGCATTTAATTTATGTGACACTGCAAGGATATCTCAAACTGTTTTTTGTTGGTTTGTTTCTGCTTTTCTAATGAGGGCAATAAGGCTAAAGTAGATGGAAAGCGTTTTTTTCTCCTAATTTTCCTTGCTGTCTTGCCTTGATTGCAGCAATAGCAACTACATTGATGTACAATCATACACTTGACATCCTCATGTTAATAATTGGTGACTCTGCTCATTTTCCCCAAGGCCTGCTGGGCAAATTTCCCGAGGTCAAGATATTTTTATAGAGGCTCTCAGCAGGAGGGAGGGCTCTCCACACCCTCTTTGAAATTCACAGTGTGCTGGCACATCGCAGCTGCTTTCCCAGAGACTGGGAGAATAATCAGCACTGCAGGATCTTCTGCAGAAATCAGGGGAAGACGTTTTAGCTCTCTCCAGAAGCCCAAGCAAATGGTATCCACTGCATGGATCTGAACCTCCACCCATCTTTTCTGCAGCCAAGGGAGTTCAGAGAAATATCCAAGTCTAACCTGAATCTGGCAACTGTTCGGAAGAAAAAAGTACTGACCAAGACACCAATGACAGCTGTGGTTTCTTTAATTTGAAAATAAACCAAGTAAAAAATTCACTGAAGACCTCACCAACAGGACAAAGGGGGAAAAGCTACAGAGCCAGGACTAGCTGAAATGTTTATTTAGTCCCAAAGACCCCTTCATATCGGTTACCTGTTCTATTCTTACATTATAGCTTTGGGTTTGTTCTTAGCTGATGTACAACTGGGCTGAGAGTTCACATCTAAATTAGACAAGCACCAGATGTAGAAGTTAATGCATCAGGGTATCAGCAGTGTTTCTCTGTCATGTGCCATGGCCACGGGAGTTTTCATAGATCAGATGGTGCCTGTGAAGCAACTACGAGATACCCACCTCCCTAAGAAAGAAAAAAGAACAGAGAAAATAGAACAGCTGCATGTGTTCCCAAGTACACAGAGAAATGACCAACCAACAAAGGAAGTAAAAGCAAGAGTGATTATCCAAAGCTTAGCGTCATTTTCAGTTGTTGTTACTGCATCATTGCAGTAACACTGACCCTGTTGAGTGGTTGGCTTTCTTTTTTTTTCTTTTTTTTTTTTCCTGAGAAGATTTACAATTTTTTGAAAAATAGAAATTTTGAAAAATACTGATTTACAGAACTCCTAAGTATCAGTGGATGCTGATATTGGCTCTACAACTCTTGGTAATTTTTCATTATTCCTAAGTTATCATTTACAAAGGAAACTACAACTTATTTAGACAATTTATTATTTTTACTCAAAACTTAATCTCTGGGCACAGATATTTCCTTTTCCCTTTGTCGTACATCACTTTGTTCCCTCCTCCTTCAGAGGGTCTTTGTATTTTAGAGCATATCTGAAAGCTCACTGACTATTCTGTTTACAATGTTATTTTGCAGAGCTCTAATTACTAATGTATTTAGCATTCTGAAACGAGAGTCCGAGCCTCATGACAAATTATTATTCATGGATATGAGAAGCTCAAAAATAAGAAAATGAAAAGCTTGTTTGTGGCCATGGGCTTGTTAATCTTTGTTATTGAGCAGTTATGTGTGTTGACAGAATACTAACACAAATCATGTAATGGGAAAATTTCTGCATGAGAACACTTTTTCCTGGGTAAATGTAGATTAGCAGGACCCCTCCTGCTACTCCGAACCGTGCATCAACTTCCCTTCAGCCCATTTTGTTGAAACAACAAATCAATGTCAACTTACTTTACCCACTGTTCTGGCCTCCTCTAATCTGTTTATTAGAACTCTGTAGGAAAAAATAAACTAAATTCTCAACATCATATTATTTAGCAGGAGAGTAATAAATTTAATAAATTTAATATACTTTATAAAACCCAAACTCACAACCCTAAGATCTAATAGACTTGTGTAGGGAAACAAGGTTTTCTTATTCTCTCCCTTGATATTGAACAAAGATAACATAAAATTTCTGTATCTTTTCAGCCACTGTGCTGAGCATTTCAAATCTTAGGAAAATTTTACTTACAAGCAAAGAAAATAAACACAAAGAAAGTAATTCCTAAACCAAAATTATTTAATCTTAATTCTCTGGCAAAAGAAAAAGAGAAGGGGAAAAAGGAAAAGGGAAATATGTTAAAATGAAACGACCTTTCCAGAAACTTGAAAGTTGTATAGGCAATTGATGTTCAATTATAGTTTCCCAAATTGACTGTTCCACTACACCTTAAGAGCATTTTCTCCTTGTTGTATTTCCATCAATTGCTCATGAACATGTCAGTGAACAGGATTCTAAGCCTTATCCAGATTTCCAGTTCAGCACATTGACTGCTTCTCCTTAGAGCCTGAGCTTTCCGTCAAAGAGGAAAATCGAATCAGTTTGATATTATTAGCTCTTGCTAAATCCATTTTGGCTGTTTCTTATGGCCTTATTAGACTCATAAGCATCTGGTCATTGTTAACCTTTTTGCAGAGACAAAAGAGGGGCTTAGAATTCCTCCTCCCTTGCGTTTACACCCTGATTAATTGAGACCCTGACTAATTTCACTTTTTTTCACCTAATGTATTTGTAGATCCTGTTTCTTTCTTTACCCCTAGTAAATATCAATGCACTCAGCATTTTATCCTGCCTGATTTTTTAACTTGGAGGGTTTTGATAGCCTTTTAGAGACAACTGCTCTTTTTTCCATTTGTATATGTCTCCTCTTGTACTAAAGATACCACAGCACAGCCAAATTACCTTCCATTGCCTTCTTACAGTCCTCTGCTTTTAGACAGTTGGCTCTTTTGCCACTATGACCAGAGTTAGTCACGCTTAGATTCAGTTATCCAGACACTTTTGTATAATCAGTGAATCTTGGCTAGTCAATTTTTCTAATAAAGTCCTTCTGCAGCACTGCCTGCTAACTCAGAAGCAGCAGTTTTGAGCTGGGAGAGCTGCTGAGCCCACCAGACATTCTGAACCACCCTTTAGACAGCTGTGGTTCAAATCCCTCCCGTAATGATAATTTCACCTGGGAAGCAATGCAATCTGTGACATTTTCAATTCTCACTAAAAGCACAGGCACATTATGATACTATCTGGAAATGAAAATTTAGGTTTAAGAAGTGTGAGTCCTACTAAAAGTATATTACAGGCCCAGCTAATCACTTCAGTCAGGGCATTACTGGTGCTTTGCATGTAAACTCCAGACTAATTAACTGTCTGCCAGCTGCAGGTTTTGAACAAGGTACAAATACTATGTATTTTCTACTAATTTTATTTATTTGGATTGCTATTGTTCAATAACTGCAAATCATCCAGGCCCCTGAAGCCAGTCAAGCAGTTGGCTACATACAGCAATGGCCCCTGCTAATTCCTGGTTTTTATTCTTTATTACTAATACAAAACTTACTGGGATGACCAAGATGACCATTATCACCAGATACATATAGAGATGGACAATTTTGTGACAGGTGCATTTTTATAGTCAGTATTTCAGATGACTAGGGGTTGTTTAAACAAATATGATGCAGGAACATATGTTAGCTGTTATTTTAATGCAAACACTGTGAATATGTGAAACATATATTTGGTGTTCATAGACTGAAAACAGCAGACTCTCAGATGCAAAAAGATATAAAGCAATTTAGTCTATTGAAAATGCCCTACTGCATAGGGCTACTCAGATGGGACTCAGAAGAGATGGCTTCTGTTATGCCAGTGATTTGCTCTGTAACCTGTTGTTGTATTATTTCTTTCCACTCATTGACTTTGATTAAGGGAAAGGGATTACTTCTGCTGTGAATTTGTGCAGCACAGGATCTTTCATTCAAAATCAGGCCCTGATCCTAGAGAACACAAAACAATAAAAAAACCCATCAGAAACATCTCCCCAGCCATACAAAAGTATCCATTCTCTGCAGCCATACAGCATTATTGGCTGTCAGCTGACAAACCTATGGTAGACACCGTGTATCTACAATACACAATAAATAGGAGAAATCCACTTATGTCCACAGCAATGCTTAAACACTGCTGTAAATACAGGCCTTAGCTAAAGCACCTGCTTCTATCTGTACCATGTAGAAGAGCAACAATTACACTCATTTAATTGACCAGATCCAAGTGCAGTTCTGGAGTTAACATATACAAGATATCATCACCCAGTCTATTAGGGCAGTATTGACATTTGCAGGAATTGCTTTCTGAAGATTAAGATGAAACAAAGTTGGGATTGATTTAAGTATTCCAAAGGGTTTTATTTGCTGGTTTTACAGTGTAGCAACTGTCATTTCTGAAAGTCATATGGATTTAAATTGATTTGAAATAGAGTTCTTATTTAATTATCTGGCACAATTGCAGTTTATGAAACTTACTGATTGCTGTGAGAGGCTCTCTGTGGCAAAAGCTTACAGCAAAGAGAGAAGGAAGTCAACAGATGAGAGGAGGATTGTTAACAGGCTGATGAAGAATGAAGACATATGAGGCTAAATCACCAAGGAGCGTGTTTTGAAGTTCTTGCACATTTCCAGATTGGCTAAGGATTAAGAGCTTTATGCAAAAAATAGATTGAATAATTTCTAGGAAAACGAAATAATTTAGACTTCAAAGTGGAGCGGCAAACATAAAACCGTAAAGCTGTGATAGAAATTATGCTCTTTCAGAGCAACAATATCACAGCACTTTCAGAAAATGCAGAAGTCTAAACTTTTATGCTCTCCTCAGACCAGAGGGATACAAAAATGCCTTAGTCTGTACCTCTGCAGAGGCACTGATGTGGTGTGCTCTGGCCCTGGCACCCTTTCTCCTGACTTCTTTTCACACAGGGGCATCGGTAGCACTGGGATAGGTGAGAAAGTCACCCATGCCAGCACATTCAAGGAAGCTTTCACTTAAGGATGTGTGGGAAGGGAAGGGGGGGGAAAGGCAGCACTGAGTGTTTGTGGGTTTCCTCCCCAGGTTAATGGTTGGTCTCATCAATATTCTCAGTGATGATACTGTACCTAATTCTGCAAATCTGCTCTGAAAGACCTCCTAAATTTTGAGCCTTTCAGTGTTTTAAATGACACAAAACCTGGTTGGGTTTTTTTTCTGGATAATACAAATCAGGCTCAGTCACAAGATGTTCAGCTTTGTCACAACTGAGGCAGCTTGGGATATACCAAAAACTTAAATTCTAAGAGCCTACAGAAACTCTTATGCCGAAAGAGAGTCTGGTGAAACTCTGGGGTAACGCATCAAGTTGGTGGAATTTGCAGAAACGCAGTTCTGTAGTTGCTGGCTAAATTTCAGATATCTTCAGGTCATGCAGAAACGCTTGCAGTTGGTTTCAAATGTAGTAACTGAGAGCTGAGCTCTAAAGCATATGTGGCACCAGGTTCTAAAATCACACCCATATCCACAGGGACTGAATGCCTTAGGGAGAAACATTAAGTTGCTCACAAGTGCATAAAAGAGATCAGACATTTGTATCAAGTAAATCAGAAGTCTGATATATTGCAGGCCAGCTTCCAGATGGTCAAATCCTACAGGATTTTTGAGGGCTGTAGGAATTTTACTGACCCAGCACCTGCAGTATTTGGTTCTGAAGAATTAAATACATTTTTGGCTATGGAACAAAACTACTAAACTTTAAAGATACACTGGGCCAACTGAAAATGTAAACTCTGAGGTCTGAGAAGCATCAAATTTGCTCTGGCAGTATTTGATTCTACAAAAACAGCTCCACAAACCATGTGGCTGTGGTTGTTTTTGCTTGAGGCTATGTTGCCTTCTTCAAGTTTGAGGAGATAAGAAATAATTGTCATTTTTCAGCCATCACTGGAAGCAGTCCCTAATACATAAAGCCATGGTATAGCTCCTAGTATTCAGACTGATACTTATTCCTGGAAAAAATAATGAATCCAACTGTGGCTCCCTTCAGCTATTCCTCGTTATAAATGAGGGAACAGGAAAGATGCTGCTGCTTGCTGTTTGAAGGAATAGGATGTCGGGTTTAACAGCATTATAAAGGACAAACTTTAATATCCTTTTATTTCTCTGTTTATTTCCAAAAGGTGGTGGAGGAATTGGGCTGAAAATGTCTTTCTAGATCAGTGTGGTGAACTTACCTGATTCTGTGAGCTTCATAGCAAAAATTTCTACAAACTTTATTTTCTAAAATCTGAGACATACGACTTGGGGAGCAAAGCACTGGAGGTGTTTGTTGGTTAGGCAAAGTGAGGAGCTTATGCAAAAAAATCACATTTCCCTCTGAAGAAAAACTAATAAGAAAATTAGGGATGCATTTTTACCACACTTCAAATTACTGTGAGCAAAATAAAACACGTTCTTTTGACATATTTGGACGAATTCAGAAACAACATAAAGCAAACCTCATATCTAAAACAATTAAAATTTTGGCAAGATTCGTTTCCCTTTGATTGCACAGTATTTCTTCAAGGACAATTCAGCAGAAATGCTAAGATTTGGTTGAATTTGTACTGAAATTCTGCCCTGTCCTTCCCATGGTTTGCAGTGAGCTAAATTACAAAGTACCCAGTTCCAATGTAATTAAAATTATGCTCCACTTCGAGGAAATACTCATTGCAGAAACTGAGGTATACTCAAATTCTCAGATTTTAAAAAAGCCAGATTAATTTGATACTTTCCAGAGTTGTTCTGCAAGGGTCAAATAAAATTATTTTTCGACCATCTTAAGTTCATCCATCACTGGTAAAATAATATGGGCTTTTGCAGACCACTCTCTTGCAACCACTCATAAATAAAAGGTACAGCTCCGTAAATCTGCATCCCTTATATGCCCTCTGCAATTTTATGCCTAAATTAAAAAGTCAGAGTCTATTTCACATTGTCAAATGGATCTTTAGCAACTGGGATTTGTTTTCATATTGTTGTACCTAGTAAGCATAGTGAATACATGAGCTTTTTTCACTAAATTAAATGAAAAGATTATTGCTTTTGCCCTAAGCAGACATTGCAGAACATGCCCAGGAAGATAAATGCAGAAAGAAAAATACAGAAGAAGATTGAGTACTTGTCAAAACCAAATTGAAGGCAGTAGGCAGCAAATTGGATTTTCTTTTACAATAACATGCAGTTCACATTCTACTACTGTAATGAATATTATAATGTGTGCTTTCTAATATAATGTCTAGTGATGCATTTCTAGAACTATTTCTCTAAGCTTAAGGATATTCTTGTTATATCATGGCTCAGTACATAGTAATGATAAGTTTGTTCAGTTCACTGCATAGCCTTAAGGATATCTTCTTTGGAAGAAAGGAAATTATTAATCTCTAGATTTCTATTTCAGTTACAGAGATTTAAAGCTGTGAAACTCAACAGATTTACAGCAATGTCTTCCCACTGTCCAGCTCCCAAACAGCAATGGCTGCTTTGAGAACCAGCACAAGTACCATAAACAGGCATCAAATCCTCCCCAAAGCTTACAAACAACACTGAATTCTGTGGCTGCAAACCCAGCTTGCAAATTACGAGTCCAAACCAATATAATTCTTCTAATTTTATGAAAAACTTGGATGGTGGGTAATTAGCACACTCCTGATCACGAGTCACAGAGCCAGTGTTTTCTGCTGCACAGATCAGTGGCTCTGTGCTGAGGAGCAGTCCCAGGTGGCAGGGGACTCTCAGTGACATTGCCAGGAAGGACACTCTTTGACCCAGAACTGAACCCCATTCCACACGAGACAATAATTTTTACATTTATGAGAGGATCTTTTTTTGTTGTGTTTTTAGATGATGGAAAGGGGTTGGTGTGTGCAGTGCATAGAGCGTAAGGAAATGGAAACAGAGAAATAAAGATTTTTTAATACTGGATATTAAACTTTACTATATATTTGAAAAGAAAGAAGTATAGGCAAAAAAAGCAATAATGTGAAATGAGACAGGATCATGTGGGTGAGAAGGGATGCTTGGTTGTCATAACAAAGCAATACCTTCCTGCACAATTCAGATCTTCAGGGAACATTTCTTGCTGAATTTAGCTTAAAAATAAGGCAATCAGAAAACACTGATATGCTGAGTCTCACAGTGATAAAAAATGTACATGGATGCCAGCCTTGGGGATTACTGTATGTGTTCCATATCAGATAATGGCTGAAAACAAGTTGTATATTGTGCTGTCTAAATGGTATTTAAAATAAAGAAGCCAAGGAGCTCTGCTATTACCATGCAGTCAGGAAGAGTGATGTGGCTGCCTGTTGGTTCAAGGGCACCCATAAAATGCTTCTTTAACAGAAGCAAGCTAATGCAGTGAAACAAAAGATAATCACTTTCAGGGCTTTAGTCAGAGGAAATTTAAAACTTGACTGGAAAAGTTACAAATATCCTGCATTTTTTTAAATCTCCTATCAGGGAAGAATGGATTTGGTATTTAAGAATATGTTAATTTCTGGTAATTATGAAAGAAAGAGTACCTTAACTCTGTTTAATCTGTTTTTTTTTTTTTTTTTCCCAAATAAGATCTTACATTTCTTCAACAGAAGCAGGCCTGAGAGAGGTGTGATGGCCCAAACCCATGCCAAAATTCAAATTTTTCTAAAACTTTTAATACATAGAAAATGCTTGTAGGACTGTCAAAATAAGCTTAATGTTTCTGTCTTGGAGAAATTTCTGGAGTTATTGCTATTCTGTGTGATATCCAATGTTTGCTCACTGTTTCACATCTTCCTTGGCAATAACTTTTATTGATTCCTGTGGATTATTCAGGTCTCATGTTTAGATTGTTACAAATCCATTGTCTAGGACTTTACAGTTTCCATGAGTTCCAAGATTTGGACCAGTTTCTTTTCTAATTACATGTGATTAGTTACTGCAGACATTATTCCGAGTACTAATCCTAGGACTAATCCTTCTTTGGAGCTAATCTGATACTGTGTCATTAATTATTTATTAGATATTGATCATAGGATTTATGGAGTACAAGAACTCAAATGGAAAAATGTTTCCTTTAAAACAAAACTATCTTGGCATAAAGATTACAGACAGATGAAATTCCTGGAAAACATGTTTGATTTTGTTACTTTTTTCCGTGTAGATGATCACTTGATTGAATTGTCATTGTCAGTAAAGAACTATGAAATATAATGAGAAATCATTATCAAATCCAAGGGAGACAGCTATCTCCAGCTGTATTTCTGAGAACACTGTGAGTAATAATGATGTACCTTTCAAAAACTGAAGACAGAACAGAGAAAAAACACCACATCTTAAAAATGCCAAATCCATGCAAACTTGGGATGTGTCATCATGATGAAATCATCTTCCCTTAAAATTTAGAGTTGATTTGCTAAAAAGAGAACTCACAGCCAGGAGCCAAATGGATCCCAGGGACAATGAGAGGCAGCACTGGGCCACTGCTGCTGATTTTCAAAGCTGCACAGGAATTTCAAAGGAAGATGGCAAAAAGGGAAGCACAACTCATAAAAAATTGTGATTGGAAGGTGGAAATTTTCTATTTTTATACTAGGCTTTCTTTTTCAAGGCATGACTGGAAAAAAATGGAAAAATTTTCACAGGTAACAGTAGTTTGTATTCAATAAAACTCATCTTATTTAATCCATTTTTACTTATACACTTGCAAATTGTATTTAGTATAGGTGTTCTATTGCTGTTGCCACTATGTTACAGAGAATTCCAGACAACTTGAATGTCATTAGCAGATTAAGGAATGATTTCAAATATGCAAAGATTTAGCATAAGAAAAAATTGCTAATGAACTTTTCAACACTTTTTAATAAAATTTCTCTTACCAAGCGACAGTTAACCAGAAAATAAGATGTTTGGTTTTTGACCAGCAAATAAGCTGGGTCAATTAATTAAAAAATTACAAACCAAACCAGATTAGGACACTGGAAATAAATCCATCCTTTAAGTCCAGTAGGAATGTAATACATTTTTTCCCTAGCATGTTCCCAGTTAATATTGGGGTAAAAAGATAATCAGCTTCTGAACATTATATATTTGTTCAAAGACATAAATAAATGCCTTATTTTGTAAAAATTGCATAAGTAAGAATAAAAAGAAAAAAGGAAAAAGAGACAGAGATACTAATATACAACAGAAAAAGATAAAACCTTTAATTTCTTGTTAGACATAACAGATACCTGAAGCTCGTGCTGTTGTGTTTAAGCAAAGCTGATTTTCTTGTCTGTAACTCAATATTAAGCTGTAGATTAGTTTTGCAGTGTATTATACATTATAAGCTTCTGAATTTAACCACATCTATTTGGAAGAGATGGAGGAAATATTCCTTTTTAGCACTTAGAAGTTCCATTTTTCTCCAAAGCCTATGGTGATAAACACCAGCCTTAGAAACACAAACCTCAGACTTTGCTGATGAACTTGTAAACTTTCCAAGATATTTGGGGGCCACCTGCAGAGAATCTGTGCTTGCTCTTGAACAGATAAACCTCAGGGAGGTATCACAGTGTGCAATACAAACTTCAGCAGCTGAGCTGAGAATTCTGTCCTTTCCAAAAGCTGTGGGACCAAAATTACACACAAAAGCATGGAAAAAGTGGCATGGAAGCAGACAATGAAATGGACATAGAAACAGCAAAGTATTTTGGGCTACATTTCATGGCATTCAGGGAATTGTGATTGTAAGTGTTTACACTAAGATGAGTGACGGATAAATGAGCAGGCCTGTAAACAATTACAGTTTTACAGACTAATTTCCACATGCCTCCTAACTGATGGTACCATAGGAAATCTCTCCAGATTAATCTAAGGAACCATTGCAAGTACACAGAGCCCAACTTTCCCTCTGTTCCTGCCCCCAAGGTCAGCCTCACCACCAACCTCTCCATGAGCTGGGGATTACAAGGCTGCTTCTTCCCTCTGTCCCTGTGATCCCTTCCAAGCTCTGTGGAGAGGCAGATCCCTTCTCTGCTTCAGGGAGAGCAGTGATTTAACCAGCCTTTTCTCTAAGCCACTGATAGTAATCCCAGCCTGGCACAGCTCAGAGCTTCTATTGGAAACCAGCTATTTGATGTGGTAAAGCTCTATGGGGAATGAGAAGAGATTTGATAAGCTTTTACATATTTTTAAAATGTGGAGAAAGAGAACTAAGAAGACAAAACAAAGCACTCAGGTCTTGCACAGCCCTCCCACCACGACCACTGGGAAGCTTTGTCTCTCACAGAGCTAATAATGTCAGCAGATCTGCCCGAGGAGCTGCTTTTTCCCCTGCAGCCTTCATCTGCTGCTGGAGTAGGCCTAATCAATAACCCTGCAAGAGGGAGAGAGAATTTAATGGGTTCAAAGGACTTTGCTCAAAACTCCTCTTTTTTGTACCAGCATCCCAGCTGAAAGTACAGTACATGCCTATTTTGCTCATCATAGTTTTATATAAGTTACAGTAGCCTGAGGCAGTTCTTCCCTCCTCCCTCCTCCTCAAATGGAATGAATTTCACCACAGGGTTTTGCAGCATCTGATCAATATTTACTTAGCAAGACAATTTTAACAAGAACAAAAATGCTCTTTTTCATGCAGTGGCCTAATTTTTTTAAACTTGCCAAAATATCTGTCTTGGTCTGAAGCAAGATGTAAAGACTTTAATGAGGAAAGGGAAGTAACAGAATTGAAATTGATTCATTTTGAAAAGTTCACAGTTATTTAGACTACAACTCACACCAAATAGGGTTCATATTCAAAATACGTATTTTCCTTACCAAGCTGTAAAACCATTCACAAAGTGTTGAAAATTTATCTCCTGGAACAGATATATTTAAATTCAACTGCTTTTTTATAAATTGCTTGTGGCAAAAATGTGATGGCAAACAGTTGCAATGAGTTATCAAAATCTTTCTTTTTTTTCATTTTTGTATTAGATCTCCTGTATGCACATATTTAGTCTTTCAAATACATGTCTGCTAGATAACACCGGTTAAAAGAGCACAACCAACCTGTGCCCCCTCAGCAAGTTTGTCCAATATGTCCAGCAAAAACAAAATTCTTCTTTCGAATTTTATTTTTTAAAGAGCCACTATTAAACTAAGAAAGAAGAAATTAGTTTACTAAGGACAGGATTTTCTGTTAAATTCAACAACCTGGGTAACACAATTAAAATTTTTCAGTTATAGAAAATCTACGGACAAATCCTCCCCACTGTTAGCCACCGTTCAACAGTTAGTAATGAATGTTTTTACTAATGTGAACACGTTTTGCATGGTTTTCAAGCTGTAACACTATATTGATATGTTAATGAGAACTTTACGCAGTAAATCTGAATGGTTTCTACCTGAGTAGGATAAGATTTGTATTGTATGAATGGGTTAACATTGGACAGATAAACACTAAGATTTTCTTAAGTCTGTCATCAGGAAGTGGCTTTCAGAGTACTTTTGCACATCCAGCCCTACCAGTGTAAGAGTAATCATTAATTGGCAGGCAGGTTAAATCTTACTTTACTGCGGAATCCAATTATAAAGAGTCAGAGTAACCCTCATTCCCCAGAGATGCATTCACTCTCCTGAGATCCCCAGGATCCCTCCAAACTGCATTTTAATGTGGAAACAGAATGTCTGAGAAAGGCAAATTATCTAAAAATCAGTTCCATTTCTTACACCTGAGCAGATCCCCATGATATTTCAGCTCACAGTCAAAAGAAAACAAGTTGAAGCGAAGCCAAAGCTGCAGGTAGCTATTGCTGTTTCCCTGCACAGAACCTGCTTCCAAGCACAAGGGAATTGCTTTGCTTTGTATTTGATTACAATGAACTTGACTTTGCTTCATTATTAAAGGGTGTTTGGGGGAAAAGTAATTTCTTGTGGGTTTTGTAAACACTTGTCCCCCCTTGAGGGACTGGGAAACTTTATAGTACACAATTCTCTGTCAAACACTCTGGGAAAAATGTTTCTGTGAGTCTGCTAGGCCTGCTTGGAGAATGATTGTACAAGCTGGCAGACTCAGTGGGAAATTTAGGTCTTAGATTTTCCAGGCAATAAGAAAAGCTCATTTTGTAAACAAGAAACAGGAACAGAAACAAGAATCAGAGATTTCAGAAACTCATAACATATGTACTTTCCTACAGAGACAGTTTCCAGTGCATACACACATCTTTGTTAGTTGCATTATCATTATTACTGCTACTGAGGCTTATTTTAAAAAAGGCTAGAAAAGCCACTCCATTTTGATGTTAAAGGGATGTAAAATTGTATCAGCACAAGTCTCAAATGCTTCATTTTCTAGAGCATCTCTTGATAGTTATTCTGGGTCAGCAGGATGATTTTTGCCATCCCAGTGAAATGAGCCATAAACCACTGAAAGCTGTGTTTGCATAAATTCCACAGGGGCTTCTCCAAGCTGAAGCTTGCCAATGTTTTGTGAGTAGAACATGTTCAACATGACAACACAGCAGCGAGGAGAATAAATCCTGTGGTTGACCTGTAAAAGATGAGGCCAAATTCCAGATGTACTGATATCTTTCAGTTCTGACAGGTAAAACATTTAATCAGGAGCTTAAATATAGTGTTTTATGTACATCTGAGAAATAGACTGTGGTATTGGGTATTATTTTATTTCTTTTTCTTCCCAATACTCTGTTGTTAATTTTAATATTTGGTGTATTATATGAGGGAGGTGTACCTGTATAAAGTGGCCTCATATTTATATTTTCTTCAAGCAAGAAGAAATTTGATCTTTCTAGTTATCTTCTGATATTAAAAGGTCTTTGATATTTTCCTGAACTAGGCATCCAAGACTCAGGAATATCTGTACTGCCAGAATTCTTTCTGGCTAGAAGTCATATGCTGAAAATTATTCCCAATATTAGAAATAATAGCTAATAGCAAGGTCACAGCTCAAATTACTGTTTTAGCAAACAAGTATGAACACTTGCAGCATTATCTGACTGAAAGATAAGTAAATAATTAGACTCGGGTCTGAGAGAGAGACTTCTCCCCCCCAGAAGTTATCTGTACTGTTATCTCCCACCATAATAGCTTAGCAAAAGAACTGTTTGCACAAGTGATAATCTAAATGCAGACATTGCCTCAGACCAATTTAGCCAGAGATGAAAGTGTTTCTAAACAAAAAATAATAGCAATAATCTTATATTCTGGCTTTCACTGTGTTCTAGCCAATTTCTTCTGTTCATTTCCCCTTCTGGATTTGTTATTTGTTGGAAAGTTATGGCATTGGCATGTGGGGAAGGTGTACAGCTACCAGAGTCATCGTTCAAGAGTCACTTTATTAGAATATGCTTACAATTTTAGAGCATTTAGAGCAAAATAAAAGTTGTACTCATGGAATGCAGGTTTAAAAAAGGGTTAAAAGGCCTCTCTAGAGCTGATGTAATTCATCCCTTAGTGCCAGGGCAGGACCAGCAAGGGTGTTTATACCGTTTGAGACAAAAATCTCTGCAGCCCAGCTGCCTCAGCCTGCTGCTTGCCCCTGGTGCCTGCAGGCAGTGACTCACTGCTGTCACTGCTTCCCTGCACAGGGACATAGCCCCAGTGAGCCCTGCCCCTCCCTGAGTGCAGGAATCCACCCAGCAGCTTCCCAGCAGTGCTCACACAGCTCCTGGGCTACACACACCGTGTTTTATGGATTCCTGCTCGCACCTGTTATTAAAGACCTTCAGCAGTGAGGATTTAACAAGCTCCAAATGCAGCCTAGGCTGGTGCTTCGTCTTCAGATGGTTTCATCTGACACCATTTGTCACCACAAGGCAGAATTCTTCCCCTTGGCCTGCACACCACAGACACAAAGAAGAGCTGTGTCTAAAGCCTTTGTCTCAGGCCTTACTCAGCCCTTCTTTTCCCAGGCCGTGGTTCTCTAAACCTCTGTGCACTCCTCTGGACTTCCCTGACAATAACAGCCAGTCTAAAATGCTGCACCTCATGTGAGCTCTTCCAGCTCATCCATCACAAGCTGATGGATTTTTGCTCTCTCCATCACAGTTATTGTTCACTCCTGTTTATAACCCACTATTTGGCTTATTCTGCAGAGCTTTGGGCAGCCAGCTGGCTCCTTGCCTGCAGCCAATCTTCCCCCACTTTAGACTTCTAATCCTATTCTCTTCATCCAAGTGCAAAACAGGGTTTGGTTGTGCGTTGCTTTGTTTGCTTTTTTTTTCTTTTCTATAATGTGGTTTTCCTGATTTTACTAAATTTTCAGCCCCTAAGCCATCCCAGAACAATTCTGTCTTTTTAGGCTTTGCTTTAAATCTTTTCTTAGAGGGTTTTCTTACTCAGCAGAAAAGCAGCTTCAATCTTCATTTGACTGTCCCAAATGCAGTCATCTTTCAATGCTGTAATAAATGTTCAATTTCATCTCTTCTAAATAAGGAAGAGTCCTGCTTTGCTTACATGAAGACTAAAAGTAATACAGGAAAAAATAAATTAATTAATAAATAGATAGTAAATACTGCTGTTCAGCCTCTCTCCTACAGCCTTACTAAGTCTTCCTTCACAAGCCTAAACATTAGAAAGAATTGTAGAGCATTTAAAAAAAATTTTTGATTGACTCCCTGTAACTCTTCCTAACTTTCACTAAACCCCTTACCTTTCGGAAATAATTGGGGCAATGAATGGGCAAGTTGCAAATATATCCATGCTGATTTTCTGAAAAGAAACTTGCTATTTAGCAAGCAAAAAAAATGTTATTTCACATACAGATCGAAACAAAGAAGGAAATGGGAATTCTAGACAAGATGTTCCTTCACACCATATGCAATATTTCTTGCTTTTGCTGATTAGTCTTGTCATTAATGCAAATGCTCAGGACAGCTATGCCCTCCTACCGTTATCTGTGGCCAATTTCAATGAGATTTTGAGCTAATCATTAAGCTCACCACACGCCAAAATCTGTTTAATGCAATTTTTTTTGGTAACGGCTGAAGCATCCTGCTGCCCCCTGGTTACAGAAGACATCTGAATTCCTGTACCACCACCTGGTGTAAGGGCTGGGACACAGCTGCCACAGAACTGGTTTCACTTGGGGAAAAAACAAACCCAAAACCAAAGAAGCACACAAAAAGGAAAAATCTTTCAGCTTGATCAGTTTGGAGCCACTAGGTGTGAAACCACAGCCAAAGTCACCATTTAGGAGAAAACAGAGGGAAAACAGTACTTATTTCAAAGCAGCTCTTGAAGGTCAGGTTATTTGAATCCAGGACTCTCAATTTTCATATTCATGTCTTAAAACAAGGACTATCAGTTTTCTAAATAAAGCTTTTCCTCACCAAAATGAAAGCTTCTCTCTAAAGGAATTATCTGCAGAAAATTCTAGACCTCAGTAATGTAGTGAAATTGCACCATGGACAGACAGTTGCCATCATGGACAGGCCTACACATGAGATGATTCTGTTCCCTTTCTTTGGTTGGGTGTTTTAGTCGACTCAAAGGAATCTTAAAGAGTGATAAAGCAGTGAGGGGAAAGAGTGAATGAGGGGATCCATGAGTAGCTGAGTCTTAGTTTTATTGATCATGCTGAAAATCCAATTCTCTTTTAGCAAACTTTCTTTTAAAGTATAAAACCAAGGAAAAGAGGGTACTTCTGAAAGGTTACACCATTAGGGAAGAAAAATTGAGAGTCATGAATTAACTCTAAATGCTGCAGCTTTAACTATGGAACAGCATTTACTGTGCCCAGGACTGGCAGTTTAATGCATGCTCCACTGCAGAAAAGACTCTGTAATTACAACCTAAATTGTAGCTTTCAGCATTAGGAAATACATAAGGTTTCACAAAAGACCTGATTCTATCTTTATACCTTCTCTGGAGCTTTCAAAAACACCAGTAGGATTTGCAGCTCAAGAAGAAATTCATAAAGGTCTCCAAAGGAAAAAATACACAGCCCATAAGAAAACTAAAACAAACTGCACATCCCTTCCTCTGAAGCTGTAGCTCTTTAAACTGTTAATGAACATGCAATTTTAGGAAATAACTACTTATAGACGTGACTAAATGCAGAACACAAGGTCAATCTTGAACCTACCAATGATAATCTAACCATAATGTTAAAATCATGAAATATTTCTAATATCTCTGTGGAGGTGTTCAATACAATATGGTAACATTATTTAAAACAAACAAACAAACAAACAAACAAAAAACAAAACAAACAAACAACAACAAAAAAAGCTGTTTTGATTAGGTGTGACACAGGGATATTTCAAATTCCTTTTTGGCCCTTATTCCAGTCCTTGTGATTTCCAAAAGGTGTATACATTCAGGGTCACAGCAAAAGGAATGATTTATAGTCCAAATTCTTAATTTTCCAGTTCATTACCAAGTTCTCATTTAATTTAGTACCTTATTTTCCTCTGGCCAATGCATTATCCTTAGTGTTTCCAATTTTATATAAGTATACCATAATACCCACTGAACATTAGAAATAACTACGTGCAATCTTTCTGAAAATCAAATCATTACAAATAACCCACAGTTTCCTGGTATATAAAAAGAAAAAAGATGAAAAGCACACTCAATATCCATTAATCTACTGGAAAAGCGTCTATCTTTCTATCCAGATAATTAAAATGACCCACTTGAGGCTTTAAAAAATACTACATAATTTCAAAAACAATAGGAGTACATTAACATGAATTTTCCTATTTTGGATTTGTATTTTAAATAGAAGGAATTATTTTTAGACTAACTGGTGGATTTTTGGATACATTAGCTCACTGGTAATGTCATTATATCACATTAAACCACATGAACATATATTTTAAATAGAAGGAACTGGTAAAAGAAATTAAAGCACCAGCTAGGAAAATTTGACCTTTGTTAATTACTTCAGTGCACAGAGAGCTCTTTGATGATAATACTACGCCAGGTAGTTTTAGATAAAGGATTATTATGAACCTTGTTATTCAGGTAATTCATCTATTTCAATATCAACTGCCAATAAATGTCACCACTGTCTTAAAGAGTCACATTCTGGACTTTCATGACACAGTGTAATGTGTGCAGAGATGAAGAATGAACTCTATACTCCAGAGTCCTATTTACTGACAGATTTGCCCGCAAATCCATCTATAAATTAATATTATTAGTCCTAAAATATTAATGATTTATAAGACTAGCTGCCTAAAAATTATTCAAGAAAAAGCCTTCAAAATAACACACAAAAAGAAAAATATGTGCCAAATGTTTGAATTGCCATATCCTCCAATGAGGAAAAGGTAATTACCTTGAATATTTTAAGAGATGGTTTAAAAGAAAGACAAAGACAAGATGACAACAACATAGATGCAGCTGAACAGAAATATAGCAGAAATCTTGTTATATTAACAGGAAAATAGAAGATAAGCTATCTCTTAATACCAGTGACAAGTCTGTTGAAGCTAATATGCAATTAACTAATATAATAATTTAAGAGGAAAAGGGCACTAAAAATTAAGGAGGAAAAACCCAGAGAGCAAGTCGTCTCTTGAAATCCTTGTCCATAAGTTAAACTCACAGCCTGCTGTTCATTTTCCATCTCAGTGCTCGCTGCAGTTAACAACCTTAGTAAAATTTAGAGGATGATGTCTTTTCAGAGGCCAAGGAATTGCCAAATCCCACTCCTAAATCTTGCTGTTCTTTACAGTGACTCGTCATGGACCCAGGACTGAAATACAAGTTCCAAACCCCACTTCTCCTGCAGAAATACTATACAGGAGCTGGCTCCCTTTCTTCTATTTATCCCATGGAAGTTCCTGCAAATTGCCTTTGCAAATCTCAGCTGTGGCTAATATGCAGCAGTCAGAGGGGAAATTAATGTGGTGTGAAAGTTCCAAAATGTACCAAATTATACGCCATGACCACTATTTGGGTTCCATGCAGAACCCAATTAAAACTGTAGGTCAAAACCTACCCATCTAATATTTTCTCACTGCAGATGTTGATGAACTGATGGAAACATCCTGCAGGGGCTGCAGAAGCTGAATGTGGCAGCGATGCATTTTCTTTACAAATTGCATCACTGTGATCAGATCCTGAGGGCAAACAGCCCTGGGTAACCCTGCAGCAGTGAGAAAACTTCACACTCACCCACACACGATGCAGTACCTGCATCTGGGCTGCCCTGGGGCCACTGGAGCCCAGCCCAGTGCACTCTGAGCTGGAGCACTGTGCACAGGGCAGGGCTCCTGTCTCTCAGCCCACAGCTACGTGTCTCAGCTAACTATTATGGGACCCCCATCTGGAGCCCTTCCTTCATCCTCTCAATCATTACACCTGGAAGCCAAAACCAAGTAAAAAAGTTGGATAGTTCATGTCAACTGCCACCAGTTTCTTTTCTGCCTGTCCCCAGTAATGAACAACATTTGTTTTTCCTGATGTGACAGTGAATGGCTCTCTGATGTTTTCTTGTTTTCTTCATAAATCTCTGGCCCTCTTTTCTCATCACTAGATATCAGCTTCTACTTCCAACTACTCCATCAGCACGTCCATGTGAATTGATGGTTCAAGCAACATTCAGCATCTTCCCTTTGAGACCCTTTCTGTATACACTACAGACTCTGCAGCAGAGGAGTTGTATGATTTCACACAAAGTGTGTATTTGACTGATGTTTTTTCTTAATGGTAGGAAAATAAAAGCATTTTCCTGAAATGACTGTGTAAATATGAACTACCAACTGATAGATTTGTTTAGCGGGAAACTCCTGAACCTAATTCATATGATGGCAGAAGGGACGTATATTTTTAAAATCTAGTTGAATCACAGGATAATTTAGGTTTGAAGGAACACAAAATGTTTTTTAGGCCAGACCCTGTTCAAAACAGATGATATTTGCCACAGCTTTGCCCTGACCAGTTTTAAATACCTCCAAGTTACTGATCTTGTTCCTTTGACATCCATCTCCACAGTCTGCAGAAGGCTCGTTTGCTCAAGAGCTCTTCACAAAGACACCACCAATAATTCCAGTCCTGCCTGTGGTGTCAGTGGAGCAGCTCCATCCATTATGGCTCAGCCCTCCTGATGCAGGTGAAAACCAGAATAGGTCTTACTAAATGCAGAATAAATATGTTTTGCACAAAAGAAGAGAAAGTTTTTGAGATGCTCCCTAATGCAATCTGCATGAATTACAAAATTAACCCCAGGCTCTCAGCCTCATTCACACCTTGCTATGCTTCCACTTTCTCCAAATCTACACTGCTGAACAGAAATCAGAAACAAATCTTTAATCAATAAAGCACCACGAACTTTGCCTTCACTGTGGGCAGTCATAGGAATAACTCAGATCTATCTTTCAATGTGACTCCACTTGGAAAAAATTCTTATATCACCACAAGTGAATACATAATATTGGTGACTTTAAAAGACCCATAATATTCCTGTATTCATATTTTTCCTATATAAGAAAAACATTAAGAACAAATTTGGTCTAATATGTCAGTAGAGAAATATTTTCAGTTCAGCTTTCAGATCTGCAAATAAGAACTTTTCTGACATGTTACTGAAGTGTATGTCTACAATAGCATTTTGGACACTACAGATATAGTTTCTAAGAAGGGAATCAAAACCGCTCAGCTTGTCATATTTTAATACTTTTGGGGTATATTAATCTGACTGATAGCACTGTGAAATAGCTGGGTTTTTTCTTAGCAGAATAGACCATTTGTATGTATTTATGATTGGCTCCATTCCAAAGCTGCTAAGGTTTTATGTTCCCCCAGTTACTGCCATAGTTATGGTTTATAGGTCTGTTTGGTAAAACTTAGGGAAATATTCTTTCCTTATAGTGACAGGTGCTGTAATGCCAAGAAACATAGAAATTGCTGCTCCCATTCATCATTGTAAAAGTGATATGCCCTGAACCACTTGATATCGTAGGATGTGACTTCAGTGCTACCAAAGTGCTTAAAAATGCATTTGATACAGCATTGGCAAGTCACTGACCAAACCCTGACCAAACCCTGTCTGGTGTTTACACCCAAACAGCATGAAAAAATACAATTAGAGGATTATATGGGAGGGTAGGAAGAGATACATGCTTGGGTAATAAAGACAAAAGAATCAGTGGGTGAAGAGGAAGAAAAATAAAGACCACTCTAAAACCATTCAAAGAAAATGGGATGATGATGCAAAGAGCAGCACTGCAATGTAGATACAGGAAAAAACAGGGACATACAGATAAGATCAATAAAGGACAGGAAGCAGAGACTACATGGTGAAAGAATAATGTAATCAAGGAAAATATTCAGGAATGAGTGATCATCCGGAAAGGATACAGAAAAGCATTCTGTTTAGCAATCTGTGAAATGGGATTTGATAAAGCACATGTAAGGAGATTGAAGTAATTCATGGAAACACAGTAATAAAATGAAAGGTTTCTTTTAGTATTGGGGGTTTTTTGTTTAGCAGGCAGAAAGAATTGTATTTTTGAGCTGTTTTGTGGTCAAAGTGAATCCACACACTGATGATAGTATGTAGAAGAGCGTGCAAGTTTCTTCAAATTTTGGTGAATAAAAAATGGAGCAAACCTCCATTGCTAAATGGCTGAAGAGGAGAATATGTGTAGATAAATCACACCTCTCACCAGTAATATGAACTGGAAGAGGACTCAGATTCCATTTTGCAGGAAAAAACCAAGAAAATATTTTATAGATAACGTAAAGAAAAGGATGGGAATCAAGCAAGATTGGACATGCTTTTAAAATAAAGGAATATAAATTTGTGGATTTCAGTGCTCATAATAGCAAATTTCCTAATAACCTTGGCAGGTGTTGTTTACTACTAGAATCAATACACTTTGTGAGAATTGCAAATGTAAATCTCAAACACAAGTGTGGTTTACACTTGTGGATACAGTGGATTTTTTCTCTAACACACATTGTACATCTGAGATTGGAACTTGCTTTTAAGTAGTTTAATTACTCAGGCATGGAAAACATTGTGCACGATAGCTTCATATCTTGAGGACCTACGTATTGTATCACTTAAGGACATCAGGACTTGTGCTTTCATAATTTTTTTTTTAATTAGTAGAACATCATTGTGCTTAGAGACAAGAAAAAAATTAAGTGGCTTTTGTGGGAAAGTAGTGAAAGAATATATTTGGTTAAATGCAGAAACATCCACTGAGGTACTGAGCTGTGTGATGGTTTCAAGTTAGCAAAATCTACAGCACACCTAGAATTACATTTCTTAATCATATGATGGTTATTAAAGTTGTTATAGCCAATACTGCATGCTTGCAAGCAGAGATAAAAAGATCCAAGTGTAATACTATTATCAACATAAAGGAAAACTCCAACCATTAGGCTCACTCTTTTTCCTGGAAAGGATAAGATGGATCATGGATATAGAGGTCTCATACCATTGAAACCGCTATTCTCAAATATGTTCTATCCTACAAAATCCAATTTCTATAGCCTTTTGTATGTCCTTATTCATAGTTCATATACTCTACAATCCAGTCTGAATGATTCTTTATTGAATAAATTTCCACTTATACCATTCATATATAACATTATCATTATAGTCTCAATGTTGTCAAGCATTAATCTTACAGAGAAGTTTATTTTAAACAAAATCTGACTTTGCTAACACCACTAAAGAGGTTATGTATTCAAATGTTATTTCCTGAAATTACACACTTGTCAAGCCAAAAGTAGCACATGATGAAATTAATTATTCTCCTTTGCTAAACAGAAAAAAAAAACAAACCTAGGGAGTGAAGAAGTGCAGCACTGCATTCCTATAGGCCTATGTAAATAAGTTCATATTCTATCATCCTCCCCCTGTGACTGAATAGAAAAGAAATGAAGACTAATTAAACACAAAAAGTAAGGAGCTATTACTTTCTTAAGAGGGTCTCATCAACAAAAAGTTTTATGTGCCTGTAATATTTTTGGATTTGTTCCATCTAGAGCACAATTATCTTTACGGTTACTCCCAATCAAAATGGACAAGACAAAATATATTCTTTAAACTTTATTGTCTTGTTACTCGACAAGCAAGCTGAACCTTACTGCTTGGAACCAATGAAATACAGAATATCCCAACCTTGACTCTTGGCTTGAAAGAATAAAATTCTGATTTGCCTAGAGAGCAGAGGGAGGACAATGCAGAGACATAAGAGAAAACATTACTTTGTTCCATCTTCTCTTGTCAGAATTTGGATTCTATGTGCTGCTGGTACAGGCCAGGTAAATTTCTCTCCCTCCAAGCAGAAGTGGAATTATGGCTCACTGGGGACTCAAAGGAGCAACCCAGGCTGCTGGAGGTGCTGCTGGGCTGGGGCAAGTGAACCATTTCTCAGTGCTCTGCCTGAAGCCACAATGAAATCTGGAAGCACCTCCCCTCTGCTTACCAGATCCATTCTGTTGCTTGTGCTATCTTCTTTCATTTTTGGAGGATAAATTTCACATGGAAGGGAAATGTATTCCCACTGCATTATAGCATTTGTTATTCTAGCATGTATTAAAAATTTGCAATAAATATTGTAAGGAGGTAAATGAAATATTGATACAGAACCCAATATATATCATAAAGCTTAGGTTCCTTTTTTAAAATATTATTTTTCTGTGAATGCAGTCAGTGATATTTCTCAGTTCATCAGAGAAACTTCTCTTTGAAATGTAAATGATACTGCAGGGACTGAGGAGTATTTTGCTGACAACCCTTTTTCTATAACACATCTTGGACATAATCTTTAAAAAACACTAAAATATGGAATGCTATGTAGATCACCACTTGGTTTACATGACATTTTACATTAGGTGTTAGATTTTAAAAGGCTGAAAAATATCAATAGGTGTAACATAGTTAGAGTTTAAATAATTTTTTTTTTATAAGCAATAGAATTTATAACTTGTAAAGCAAGAAACAATAGCATTTGCAACATACACTCCCCATTCTCCAGGTTATCTGGCTTCTGTCATTTTTCATCAGGCAATATGAAAAAAAATTATGACAAAACCTCAAATAAATAAATAATGTGTATCATAGAGGCCCTTTGGACAGTCAATACCCACTGGGAGGCTGTGTTACAGGGTTTTAATTACTGCTATAATTCTCTGCTCCTTTGGATTATGGTGGTGGTCTTTGAGATGCTTGGACCAAGAGCAGAGAGAGAAATCATGAGAGAAGTGTGCAGCAGAGATCATAAAGAGTGTTTGACTTGAGATTAGCACATTTTATGCACTAAGATAACAAAACATCTTCCTGGATTTTAGTCTAGTTTTAATAATTTTGATTAATTTGGCACTGGTGGGTTTTGAAAGTGGATGTTGTTCTCTCGTGCTATACTTTTCTCACTTTTCTCCCATTAAAATAGCCCTTTACAGAACTGATTATGTTAAGTTCTGTCTTTATGCCTGCATGTCTTCTTTTAGCAGAACATCTGAGGCAATTATTGTCTAAAGGCATAATAATCTAAAAGGACTTTTTATATTTCAGACATCTCAACTGGTTTTATTTTGTTTAGTCATTATGCCTTCCATTCCTAGAGAATGGGAGGTACTATAAAATTGGCAGCTCTGATGCCAAATTTATACAAAGCTTTCTTTTCTCTCTTGCTTCTGCTATAACTGAATGTGGTTTTGATGAGAAAGGTATTTCCACAAATATTGCCTATCAGAAAGCTGGATGCGCATAATAGAATTGCTTGAATTACTATTGCAGGACTTAAATTTTATACAGCCGAGGCCCATTTTAATTTCAGTCTTTCAGCTGTTTGGTTTTTTTCCTTAAGCAACAACAATAACCTCCCTATAGAGATTGTACTACAGGACAGCATAAGCTCTATTTTTGCAGAATCTGTAAATATATATCTTGGTCTCCTGCCAGCAAATGAATCAAATGGCAGTGTTAGAGCTTATGCGAGTCATTTGATAGACACTTACGGCTGCAGTGGGTTTTCAAGCAGGATACAAATGTTTACTTTAGTCTTCAGCTCATCTCGTGTAATCTCCCCTCTGCCTTCTTGGCTCCATTGCCTTCTTGGTTCTGTGTCTCTGTTCCCCCCTGACATCCGTCGTTAAAATAATTAGACATAGACTCTTTTTTTCCCCCCTGTAAGCCTTCTATTGCTATTTCTGTACTGGGAAGAGTGAGAAGAGCTTAGGAACCAAAGAAAGGTTCTTCAGAGGATTGGTTTGTACTTCAATGGGATATTGGGCAAGATATGCCTTACATAAGAGGGTCATTGGTGATAGCACAAGTACTTCAGGATTCTAAATATTTCCAGTAGCACCAAGAACAGCATCGTGGCAGAGATTTGGAGAGTAATCCTGGGTTTACATGGTTCCAGCTTTTTTAGGTAAGAATCTGTAACAGAGGAAGTCTATTTACACACTCAAATTTTTGCAGCTTTGAATAGCTCAAGATCTCTTGTAAAATTCCCCCAACACACACACCCACCCACCCACACCCACACCCACACCCTACTTGGTGCCTATCTCTTTGTAGCTTGGTTTTCTTTTGTAAGATACATCAGAAACGTGTCTGACTGAAAATAACAAAGTACTTAGTCTTTTATCTGTATTCCCTCTGTCACTTTTCATTACAGAATTCCTTCATTTAAGGATAAAAGGGAACTGTTTGAAAGAGCTGAGGTTAGTTTATAGCATTGTTCTGTTGCTTTTGTCTGTTGCCTGACTCATCCTAGGAACTGAACCCATTCATCCTCTCTAAATCTATGGGCAAGTTTGAAGTTTCTGCTTTCAGAATAACCTTGGCATGTTGCAAATCTGCAGAATTTCTGCACAGATACATGAGAGGCGAAAGTCAATAAAGTGCTCAACAGCAGCTGCAGTTTACTGAGAAGCCTTTGCTCTGTAGGAAATCCTTTGTGGAAGGGTGCACTACACATGATTTTCTGATAAACAAAAATCTACATCAATGTCTTGGTACTGCAGCTGAAATATTTCCTTTTTACTAGGGATGACACCCTGTGGTTCTGATTATTCCCTTGTTTCTCTTGCTGTTTGCAAATGGGACAGGAACGGTAATGTGGAAAAGCAACGGTAATGTGGAAAGTTCCCATTACTTAAATCCTAATAGTCAACAAGGTTGGAAATAGCGTTCTCTTATTAAAAAAAAAAAAACAAACAAAAAACAAACAGCCTACTGAAAATATATTAGTGTCCCAAAAATTGTTTATCCATTTTTTTTTCCAGTGTGAACTTCCTGATGGAAAATAAAATGAGGTGGTATTTTAGAAGGGTGGATCTAATTGATGCAGGTCATTAAGGATATGTCCTTTATATTGATTATGTAAGCTGGGGACATTTCTATAAATAATATTGGTTTTTTTACATTTTTTTCTGTGACTGAAAAAATATTTAAATACTTTAATTTCAAAAATTTTGGTAAATCAAAAGAACAAAGAAAAATCGCTCAAGAAAAAACGGTCAATTTAAAATTATATCGACACCAAAAAAATAGTTTTTTTTTTTTTTAAATTTATGACTCAAAGATTGGTCCTCTAAATTATTTTAGTACTCATAGTAAGAATTATACAGGAGGAAATAAATAACCCAGCCCTTAGGTCCTATACCTCCTGGTGCAAATAATCTAAACTTTTTTGATAATCAAACTTTTTTTCATGTAGCAACTTTAAAAGGACTTTATAAAATGAGATTGTTTCATGCTTTTTTCTTTGATTTTTATCTGAAAGCTGGCCTTGAAAACTAGCAATAGGTATCAACATTTCTGATATAGTGCAACGGTCTGCACCTAGAAATTCTGCAAATATTGCATGGCGATGGGAGAGACATCCTTTCATAAGAAAATGCAAACAAAGAGTATATTACAGTTTTCCTGATGAAAGAATATATTTGACACCAAGGAAATTTAATCCTTGATGCTCATTATGAATGACATTTTTAAAATCGAGATTAAAATAATGTGGCTTTTACATAATATTGATCATGAGAACAAGAAACTTCGGAATGAAGCAAGCTTGAGAAAGAGGATTTCCAATATGATAATGAATTCTTGTTCTGCTCAGGTGCTGGAGGTGCAAAATCCTAGTCCCACAAAAGTCAGTGAAGGAAAAACTCCCAATTATTTAAACGGAATTTAGATTTAACTCAAGGAATTTCTGCTCTGTGGCTTCTTAAATGTGTTAATGTATTAGGACAGACAACTGTTCCTAAGAAAAGCTAGGATAAAAGAATTGATTGAAAATTGTATCCAGACAATGGTCCTGCATTTCATTTTATCTTGAGCATGCTGAATAAAAACAGGAAAAAATTACAAGACAGAGAGAAATTCTCTCTCAATTTTCAGGTAGGCTGTTTCTTAAAAATTTCCAAATTTCTAAACCATGAGGAAGACTGTAGCTGAGGAAAACTGCACTTTTATATGCTGAACCAACCCAAACCAAAATGTTCTGTTGAAATCAGGAGTGGGGTTGTTGTTGTTGTTGTTGTTGTTTGTGCACCAGCATGACACTGATCTGCCACTCGCTCAGATGCTGACAGACTTAATTTTCACTTTAGGGCAGCCTGACAAACTGTGACTTTCCTCCAAAGTGTTGGAGGCTGGGACAAGGGTAGATTGGTCAAATATCTTTACATTTGTGGTACAACAAACCCATGAACCAACAAATCAGAACACAGATGAAGTGGCTTGCTGGTCAGTGACAAAAGGAACAAGCATCTCGTTTCACAGAATAAGGACGTATCTATTTTCCAATGTTTTTCATAGGGGAAAGAAAGCCAGTAATTAAAAGCTCAGGGAAAACCATTCATGTTACAGCACCAAAGTTTCTTTGATTTTCTATTTCATTGAAGATACAGATGTTTGGATTTTTTTAAGGATGCAGAAGGGAAAAACTGAGAATAAGAGTATTTCCAGTGAAATGAAAATGTTTCATTATCTCTTCAGACCAAAAATTTTACCTATATTATGTTGTTCTTCAAGATTTACTTATGTCAGTAAAATATGAGTGGATAACAGTGAGAAATTTGATTCTTTCCCTGTCAGGTAATCCTGTCTAGAAGGGAAGCACACTGCTAACCCAAGAGCAAATGAAGAAGTGGATATGATACTCCTGAAGATGATTGTCCCTATGTGATTGCCTTAAACTGCTTTCAAGAAAGCACCTTTAGTTATTCATTGTTAGGTTGGGAGTTTTTTGGAAAGTTCTCATTCTAGAATATAACACTAATCTCTGGTGTCTTTGTGGTAGAAAGAGCACTGATGAAAGATTTTGCCTTTGAATTTGAAATTATTTCTGAAGTTTACTATTTTTTTGAAGGAACTGCACTTCACTGAAATTTTTCTACCCTGTAAAAATTTCATCTTCATAAAACAGATGCTGGCCTATTGTCCTATTGAGTTATCTAAATGCAAAGAATCTTGAGATACATTTAACTGATTATCTCACATTTGAAATTATTTTCAGATGATATGCAATGTGAAGTACAGACAACCTTTATAATTCTGTAATTACCATACAGGCTGACATCTCCACTTATTTGAGTGTGTGTATAGGGGTAAAAGCAAAATACAAAAGCAAAGAGCCCCAAGGGTTCCCTTTTCCAGCTGCTGCTCCAAATACACAGACATCAGACATTCAAAAGGTGCCCAGAATTGTGGCTGAGGAAGCAGAGCAAATTAGTATAGACACACTGGGAGAGAAAGGGCATTTACCCATTGTACTCCCGAGCAATAAAGCAGGCAAATATAATTTAAATGTGACCATTATTAAAATATGACTACAGCACCAGGATCAGTTCTTAATACTAAACATATTCCAAACCAACAAATGCAGAATTCATTTCAACAGAACATTAACAAAAAAGTATTATAGAACCCTTTGTAATGCTTTCAATTTGATCATCTAAACAAAATGGAATTTAGATTCATTTTCTATTGTTTTATCTAAGCTTAGTTTTATCTGTTATTATTGATGTAAGTCATTAAAAATGCATATAATGAATACATTAATACTGACACAATATTTCATCTTTTCATTGCAACAGGCAGTGAAAGGCACATTGGTCCTTTTCACTGAAGTTCTAATGAATAAAGAATACTACTTCAATATAGAAAGATTAATAAAGATGTAGAATAGTGTCACATACTAAATCCATATTTTACTATTTAATCACACAGCATAAGCTAAGCTGTTTATTCTTGTGTTGTACTATACAGGTATTACCAGGGTAGCTAAAAAGATTTAGAAAAAGCACAGTATTGCTAATTTGGACATAACCATTTACTACTGTCGCTTTATTACTATGGTTGAAAAGCCAGACAATAGCCAAGATTTATCATATTTATTAGGAAGAAGGAGTCGTTTCTCTGCTTTTTTGTTAACACCATGGTGTTCAGTCAAACAGCACTTGCTTTTGAAGTAAAATACATCAAATCGCTCTCTATATAGAGGGAGATAATATCTGGCAGTTAGTAAAAGACAGACAAAAAGAATGTAACTCAGCAGAGAGAAAGGACATAGATCAGACCAAGGAGAAAATAAAAGTAGAAGGAGAAAATAGAAAAGAAGAAAAAGAGACCAAGGAAGAAAACATCAAAACAAAAATTATATTTTGAGGCCTTCTTCCACAGACCAGAGAAGTAGAAATATGATTTTATACTTAAAATATTAGCCTTGTCATCAGTCTAAAAACTCTGAAAGCATAACTCAAAACATGACTGGGTAGAAATCTGATCTGCATATTACCTCTACCCTCCCCCTGCCACAGTCCAAAAAGATTTTTAAAGAGGGCGAGAAGCAGCTCTGTGTGTGTGTGACACATAAAGCCTTTTTGTCCTCTTGCAAAGCACAGAAAAGCAGCAGCTGCTTTTACAAACACATCATTTGTGACAGATAGAGTTGAACTGTATAATAAGCATATTGAGATCACTGGAATGCTAATTAAACCCCAACAACCAAACAGCCACTCCTGACACTGCTGCGGAAATTGATCCACCTGTTGATGGGGAACATTCTTCCTGAAATATATTTCATGTCTTACACTGGAATTATGTTAGAAATTGCTTCAACCCTTCTCCTGCAATATAATCTTACCCTTCCCCAATGTGCTCAAACAAATCACACCCCCATTGGGTTAGAGGCCATGTAACTACAGGTGTGTGGGGTAATCCATTCAGTCTGACGATGCAGCAACTTGTTGATGTTTTAAAAGGTAAAAGAAGGCTTAAGCTGTTTGCAGACCATTTGAAAAAGTGAAATCAATATTGCAGGCAGCTGTGGAAGTTTTCTTTTGTTATGTTTTTTTGATATAAGTGGATATTACAAATCAAAATATTTTTGCACACACATTCCTCCAGTCAATATGTCTGCAAAGAGGGCCATATCTTGTGACCATCAGTAGAACTCCTGGCCAAGGACACTTGGGCAAGGCCAAATTTATCCCGCAGTTTTGTCAGGATTGTCCCAGGGACAGCTCAGGTTTTTATCTTCACAATATTAAACTTTTAAATGAGGACAGGAATTGGGAGACTTTGTAGGTTCTGAAGCATCTGTGGGGAGCCTGTATAAGACGGTCGGGAGGAAGACGAGAGATCTCTGGAGACGGTGTTAGAGCATGGGGTTTATTGTGAAAGGGCGTGGGTATGAAGGACCTGCTTGGAGCTGCTAGATGCAGCCCGAAGCAGGTCAGAGCAAAAGAAGGAGAGAGTAGAAGAGGAGTGGAAGAGGCAGAGCAGAATAGAATAGAATGCAGAATGCAGCATAGAATAGAATACGGAATGCTGTGGTTGCCGATTACAATACAATAAATCATCTTCTGTGTTGAATATTCTAATTTCCATTANGGCTTTGTTTCATCAAAGGGGGATTACCTTCAGTCGGCCAAACCATTGTTTTCCAGTTGTTCAGTAACTGTAGTTTGGTATCTCAAAGCTTGTCTTCATTTCAATCTCACTTGTAGTTTCCATATTGTCAGCATCTTTTGCTATGTGATCATATTTATAAGGCCTTCCTATTTCATCTCCTCCAACAGAATTATAAAGCAAATTGTAGGTAGAATAAACATTTACCCATTTGGGTTTTTGCAAAATAACCTAGATAACGTATTTATAGGAAAGTAAAATTAAAAAAAAAAAAAAAGGGACGAAAGGAAAGATAGAAAATGATGGAGATGATCCAATAACTGAAATATTTTCAGAACTTCCAGAATGTTTAATAAGAGCATGTTGCAATTTACATTGAGATGTGGAAAATTCAATAAGGTTTACACCTCCTAGAATTCTGGTGCTGCCAGTTCTGAAGGAATGGAGCACATAAATAATGTATTTCCTGTTATTCCTGGTCTGCAGCTGATCTCCTACTGAGCAATGAGAAAGTTTTAGAGCCCTAGGAGACAGCTGGTGCTGTCTAGTGTGTTTGACTGATTTTGTGAGCAGAGAATGAAAGGCATAAAAAGCAAAATAAGAATCTAAAACTCAAAATGTATTTTCTCCCGAAAGAAAATTTGGAAGGTTACAAAGCTGTGCAAGAAGACGCAATTAAGAGCACTCTGTTCTAAAGAATTATGTTATTTGAAAATGAAAAGTCTCAAGTAGACTGGATAAAAATCCAAATGTGCAGTTTTCTCTGAAAATGAACAGGATCATGTTGTTGGTAACTCATAATGCTTTGCATTTCAACATAAATTCCAGAAAGCTAATGACTGTAAAAGATTTGGGTCACTTGAGACTGTGAACCTCAAATGTGATGCCATGTAGGGCTCAGCTGCAGTTTTGTGAGACTGAAGTTCAACTGTTCTTCAACACAACCTGCACGGGATAATAGTTTTCAATACTGGGGAGGTTTTCTGGAGCGGGTACTAAACTCATGGGTGGTTCTGCTCTTTTCAAAGAGCTGTTCAGACTGCAGTTGGTAGGCCCCATTCCTGTTTTCCAGCAAGCGGGCCAGCTGGAGGAAGAAACATTCCTCCAGCTGCTTTCTCATCCCTCTGCAAACCATTTATTCTTTTTGTAGAGTTTCTCTCTTTAAGCAAAATAAACATCCTAAACCAGAAATAGACAGTAGAAGGACTTACATCTGATGGTTCCTATTTACAAAGAAAGGCCACAACTGACAGTCATGGAAGTGTCCAAATACAAACAATTGGGCCGAAAATGTGCCTTTTATCACAGGCTTCCTTAGTTTGACCTGTGAGAAGGCTAGAGATTAAGGCTGAATTTTGACTCAGTTGTCATTCGGAGAATCTAAAGGAGAGAATTCCCACAGATGAACTTCCTGTGAGTACATTTAGAAATGAAATTCCTTTCTCAAAACAGTTCCCTTTCTGACCAGCTCATGAATCCTCCAAGACACCAAGGGAGAAACTTTTATATCCTTAGCCACAGATGTGGAATACTGACCAAATCTCTTGGTCCTGACTCTCCTTCTTCAAGGGCAGCAAGAAACATGCTTTGCAGATCATCTGGCACGTTTGGGAAAGGGTTGTTGTGCCAGGAAACTGAACAGAACCCGTGTCAATATTTCACGTATCAGAAAAACTTTTCAGGTGGCGTGGGTGGGTGGGAGTGCCCATTTACCTTCCTTTTCTCAGCCTCTGAAGCAGACTGGCATGGCCTGAGACAGATGGTAACAGGGAAGATTCTTGGGTCTGATAAGTAAACCCCTGTCAGATATGAGGGTTCAACAACAATGCATTTTACAAGGACTCAGTAAGATGATACAGAAATTAAATCACTGCATCCCCTCAAATAACAGGTTTCAAAAATTAAGCCATTGCAATTACGCCACCAACAACAGAAGTTCCAGCAAACTCACAGAACCTCTGTGTAACAGCTGATTTGGCAGAAACCCCTCAAAACATGTCCCAGCTTGGAAAGTAATTTCCAGAACTCAAGAAAATGAGACAGAAACTGCTGCTTCTATTCAGCCCCGAATAGAGCTAAAATGTATAAATCATGGTTCATGAAAGAAATATGGGGAGGAGAATTTCACTGCACCACAGATGATGAATCCTGGGCAGATAGCCTTCAAAAGATGCACATATTGCTATCATAGTGAGAAAATTCCAGTGGAAAGCAATTTCACACTCTTTCTAGGCCACTTTAATCAGCCAGAAAATGAATTAGTATAGCCCAGGGGACAAGGTGCTATCAAACAGGGTCTTGATCCAGCGGAGCACTTAATCTTATGTTTAATATTAAGCACCTGAGCTGTTTCATTAAGTCACAATGCACTAATCAAACTTGGCCTGGCATTAAAAATAATTGAAATAATTTCTAGCAAGTTGTCTGTTGTATCCAGTGTTTTCTTCTATTCACGTTGCCCACGACAACACTCTCATTTTTCAAACGATCTTAAATTATTTAGAATATACTTGCCTATTTCTGCCACTAGTGCTTGGGCTGAATGCCGTTCACAGTTCAGGAAGTTGTTACAAAAATGTTGATCCATTATATAATATTTACAAATAATGAGGCATACTTTATTTTCAATGACAAATACAGTATAAAGTTTCTGTTTTGCATACGTTAACAGGTTCAAAATTCTCTAATATCTATATGATATTTTCTTTTTCTGAAAAAAATGCCTTAGTAAGTATACATATTTTGAAAAGTGGCATAAAGGCAATCAAAGCATAATAATTTTCTTTTATCTGGGCATCTAGTCAGATGTCTTTTTTTCAAATACTATTTACAACACTCTACATATGCTATTGGTTAATACACCAAAAACTGAAACAGATTTCAGGGGAAAATTATGAAAAAGAGTGCTCTTTAATCCGCAATATAGTCCCAAAATCAGAAAAACAAAGAAAAATTGACAACTGAGCACGAAACAAAACTTAGAAATCGGAAAACAAACTTCAAGGTTTCAATACAGCTAGATAAAATGCCAATTTGAAATATGAATAGGAGGAAAAACAAGATGGGACAGTCCTAGGACTTGCTTGAGAATCATTGAGCTTTAATCAGTTACTCATATCATCCACAGAAACCAGACAAATAACTTTCAGATAAAACAGTGTTATAGTACAGAGAGGTCAACCTTCCTCTGCATGGAGTTAGGTTAAGGCCATTTTGTTCTACCTAAGGTGATTCAAGCCTTCTGAACCCTTTAATCTGGCTGCTCCAAGGGGCAGAGCCTTGACAACGGGAAGGTAAAACGAGAGCAGAAATGACAGAGGGGAAAGGAGGACAAGCCCAAAGAAGCAGGACTGTGGCAGGGTGGCAAGTGAGGAGTGTTCTTGGCACGGATGCACCTGGACAAAATACCAGCTACCACTAATACTTACATTGCTATACAAAATTCTGTCAGGACACTTATAGGGAATGAATTACAGCTGCAAAATTATGCTATCAAAATGTCACCACTTGCATTCAAATTCACTTGTTACTTCTAATGGCATAATTTCATATTTAAGACATGCATATTTAGTGTGTGTATTAAAATGGTGAATAATACCAACACACAGTTTTCCTATTTACTTTCTATTACTTCATAATCTCCTTCCAAAACTGGCATTTCAAGATCCACATCTTAATGAGATTTCAGATTGTTGATTTCTTCTAAATTGAAGATCAGAGTTTGCACATATTGTGAATTAACTAAAACATTGACCTACATTACGTTATCAGAAAAAAAAAAACCAAAACCCACCAAAAATAGCTGGAATACACAGGGAAAGCCAAACCAGTTCCAGTTGTTGTAATCAATTTCTGTTTGCAGTGGGATTACAAAATGTTATTTAAGGGACTGCAGCACACATTCATCCCACAGATGGGAACTAAGGGGCTCCTTCAGCAGAGCGCTCAGGGAAATATTTCTCTTCATGCTTGCCAAGATTGTTAAATGTGGACTTATATGTAAACTCTAATGGTATTATTTCTGACTTCACAACCTCATACTCCCATAGAAGGCAGCAAGAAGAAAAAAAATAAATTCTTTCAGATTATAAAAATTGTATCAAACTGAATATAGCCCTTGTCTTACAGGTTTGCTTTGCATATACTTGATCTAACTGAAGACTTTTTGACATTAAAAAGCCTCTCATCTTTTAATGAATTTTGTAGTAATTCCTTTCTTTAAGTAATTCACGTTAAAGCCTTTTAGAACTATGAATATTAGAAAAGATGTATACTTTTAAAAAATATATAAGGTAAAGAGATTAAGTTATCCCAAAGATCTTATATCTTTTGTTTTTTACAACTGACAATAAGACATTACTGGATACACACACTTGTGTTACTGCTTAAAAAAATTAACAAAAGACGTATTTGTATGTTAAGATAAAGGTGATTTCTCCCTCCTCTCGTATAAGTTTGCAGTTCATTTCACTTTTAGCAAGTAAATGATGAAATAATTTTTTGCTGATAGGGATATTGTTACTGCTGTTTGGAGTGCTAGTTTTCAGACTGAGTGACCAACAACATTCACCATCTCTTTTAGCAAAAAAACTATGAGGTCCATTTTTATGCTGTTTCTCTCTCAGGGTTTTTTCCCTTAGGCTACTTCAGCACCCCCAGTATGCACCACAGAGACTCAGAAAAGGCAACTTATATCTGAATACTCTGAAGATTCTATATTTTTAAGCATTTGTCCATGAAATGCATTGGGTTAGCCTTCACAACTCGTCATTTTGGTAACTGTGTTCAAGTGGAGACATTAAATTGCTTTTTTGAAAACCAGAACACTTTGGCAGCCCACTCCAGACAACCAGTAAAGGAATTAACATTGGAGTGCTCACAAATTAGATTTTATTTATCGTACTATGCACTGCAGACCTATAAACCTTATCTAAAAAATACACCTGAAAGAAGAATTTATAGAAGAAAAGAAAAATCTGAATATACAGGAAACTAAATCAGAAGGCACATCACCTAATAATTTAAAACCTATTTTACTGCAGACAAATGTGACAGCAGTGCACGTGCACTGGTACCAAACATGAGAAACGCCCCCTTTCAATTGCTGACACAAAAAAGTCCCTTTGCCCCAGTTCCAGAGGAATATTTTTGCTAATGGTACCTACAATATTTTGCTGTTCAAGGAAAATTTGTCAACACTTTAAGGGAAGATGTAAAAATCCTAAAAGACATCAGAGTCTGGAGGCCCATACCAACAGCTAGACTCGTGTCTTGTCAGTGTTGGTTGCCCTCATTCTGTTTTGCTTGGCCAGACACAGAAATCTCCAGTTACAAAAGCAGCTGCCTTTGCCTGAACATCTGCTGGGGGCAGGTTTTTGATGTGATACACAAACAACCATGGTATAAAACACAACCTTTAGCTACTTGATAATATGACCAAATACAGCCAGAATGCTAATTACTATCTGCAGACTGGTCCCACTTCTAATCCACCTTCTGGCTTAAATATATGTAAACCTTAGATCTATTCCTAACAGATTGATTTTAATTTGGAGTCCAACCATGGCAGAGACTTCATCTCTTCTCATTAACTTTAACCTTCTGTGACAAAATTGAGCACACTGAATGGTTTCTGTGAAGGACTCTTGAGATGAACAGATGAGGTTTTACTGGGATGACCTGATTACAGAAGGATGCTGAGAAATTTTTTGGCCAGGATTTTAGAACATGGGAAACACTGAGTATGCCTAATCTCCAGATATTTTAGCTATATATAAAGGAAGCATATTTGGGCCTGCATTGGGCTGTCTTGAAATAATTACATTTGAAGCAATCAAGTATTTAAAAAGAAAATGAAAGTCAGCAATGAAATTCTCAGTTAAAAGGTCAGATAAGTGAAGCACTTACAATCACAGCAAGATGTCTACAGACTGTTAGGCAATAGTGGAAACATGAAAGAGAAATCTGGAGATTCAGAGAGGAGCCTGGGAGACCTCTTTTGCCACTGATTTTTGCTGCTAGGACAATGGGATCAGAGCAGCAGCTTCAGAGAAACTGTTATACCCAGTAATCACGGATATCCAGGAAAAAAAAAGGGATAAGCAAGAACCCATTTGCTGAACTCAAGTCTGCATTTGACTTTGAACATGAAGCAGCAGAGAAATCTCTTTCACAGCTCAGAACAGACAGACAAAGAAATGAGCTTGAAGAAAAGGTGAAGAGGAGCTTGAAAGCATTTTAGGATTTTACTTGTCCTTACATTGTTAGAAGAGGGAGAGTTGCCACAATGTTTCCATGCTGAATTGCCTTGCAGAAACAGAAGAGAAATGAAAAAGAGATGAAGAAGCAGAATTACTGTTTACCTAGTTACTGACTGTTATCTTTTTTCTTCCTTTCTAAAGTTGCTGTTTCTTCTTAACTGCTGAATGAAATCTAGCCACAAATTCTCAAAATCATTCACATGGCACCAAGGACCACACTTGGGTAAATTGATATATTGACCACGTGATATGAGAGTGAGTATTAGTTTGTAAAACGTGCTTTACAAATTCTGAAAACCAGACTCAAAAACNAAAAAAAAAAAAAAAGAGGTGAGGAATTAAATTTTTGGAGCATGGTAACAAAAGTAATGGAAGCAATAGAAAGAACTCAGTCCTGCCATGTAGACTAACCAGTTTAGAAATAAATTAAATTGGAACATTCTTGTTTGTTATAATAAGACGTTTCATCTGCAACTTTACTTTCAAGATTTTGAGCTTTTGTTTTTATTGAAACTCAGCAAACTTATTGGACAAGGATTCACAAGCTGCCTGCACAGATTTATGAGAATTCAGCTGTACAGGGAAATTAGAGCAAGGCAGAAGTGGAGCTGCTCAAAAAGAGTGGGGACAGAAATAAAAAAATATGTGCTTATTTCTTATTCAGCATTCTCAGCATTAAACTTCCTCATGAAAAGTATCTCTCCTTACAAATGTAAAAGGAACACAGCAAGATAAACTCTGGAGAAAGGACCCTTAGAATAATGTGTTAAATCAGTCTCTATAATTTATATACTCACTGTATCAGCACAGAAGAAGATTATCTGAGCAATCTGAGAATTAATTCCAGAAGATTAAACAAAGTTGTTTCTGTACAAAAGTACAAGCAAAATTTTTAACAGATCCACATTCCTATGTCATTTCTTCCCAGGGATTCTCAGACTATAAAACAGTAAACTGGGATGAACTTGTCACTTCTTTTGTCAAAGAAAGATTCTAAAAAAGTGGTAAAAAGAAAAAGTAAACATACTTCAATATTTTAATACTTCCCTTGCAGTCAAGTTCAGATAGCAGTTATCACAGCCAACTGATTTAGCAATCTAGACAATTAAATAATATATTTCAAGGCATTAAAATGTATTATTTTTTATGTAAAACTTGAGATGGGATTATTTTTTAGTTTTTCATTCTAGGGTTTCTTTCCCCTTATCATTCAAAAATAAAAATATGTTAAAAATAGTGATATTTCCTTTCTTTTTTATGAAAAATAAAGTTATCAAAATAATTAGCTGATTCTATGAGCTGGTTGATCAAAACTAAAGATGCTAATGCTAATAATAAAGTAATGGAATTCAATAGTAAAATTGCTACTCAGAAATTATTACATGAATGTATATTTGAAAGGAGTAAATACAGTTTTTCTCAGATTAAGATTTTCAAGTTATATTGGTTTTTTGTCTCTGATTTGTCCTTCTGGAAAATGTTCATAGTTTCACTGAAAATCATATCTTTTTATAAAATGCTTCAAGAGCTTAGAGCAACATTTGCATGTTCTATTTAATTCTCTGGTTTCCTCACAGCAATTTCTGTTGAGGTAAATTACATTTCTAGTGAACCACACAGGCTTAGTCTTCACAATCTTTAAGCTTTTTCAATAATGTTACACTTAGAATGACATACTTGAAAAAATATTAGAACAGGGTGCCATAAGAAATTTCATTCCATGTGAAGAAACAGTAAGACAATGTGGATTTTTTTTTTGGCTGTGCTCCTGAACAGCATTTATGTCAGTATTTAATACTATGTTGCAAACCCAAAGTGAGATTGAAAATCCTACTGTTATGGAAACTGGCATTAAATTTTCCGTTTTTTCTCTGAGAAAGTCTCATCAAACAAAAAAGTAAATGGCACATAAGGCAGATATCTTTATTTCCCCTCTTGCTTGAATGTGACAACCCAAAAGTAAAAGGCCACTCCCACTCGTGTGCCCTGAACATAAGTGATTATCAGCAGCCCTGCAATACAAAACATGTCAATGGACAGAAAAAAAGATGTCCACAGAATCTCAACTACCACTGGACTTTACTAACAAAAATGCACTGAAATAGAGTTTAAGGATCCTGATTATGAAACTGAACCTTATTTTGCTGGTTCTTCCACAAGAAACAATCAAGCTTGACAAACACAGACTTCTAAAGTGAATGTTTGCATTGTGGTGGCTCCTACACATTGTACTTACAGCTTCATCCTGTACTTACAGGAACATTGGAGGTGGTGTAACAAGATAGTAGAGCACACCTATATTTTGTGGAGTAGTGTGGTGGTTTAGTTTGCATCTTTTACTTTTTGTGAGATAAGAATTAGAAGAAGGGCAAAGCAGGCTCAAAACTTTAAAGAATACAAAGAAGTTTATTACTAACAGAATTAAAGGTAATAAAAGAATGGTAAAGATTACAACAAACTCTCCCTTTCCCTCCAGCACCTCTCCCCCCAGCACCTCTCCTCCTGATAATTTCCATACTTGCACAAAGGATAATACATGATTTCAGGTCAGAAATTGCAGTCTTTAAGTCTCATTCATATTTGAAAGAAAAAGAGGTTTCTTCTGCTCCAGTGTGGTGTTTCAAACTGTCACTAACAAACAGACCCGCCCGGAAATAAGAAAAAT
>VWZT01012394.1:54804-91035 GCA_013397055.1 Pachycephala philippinensis | reverse complement strand
GGCCCGGCGGGGCCCGGCCCCGCCACCCCTCCCGGCTGAGGGACCGGAAAAGAAGAGGAGCACTTCTCTTCACCAGTGCTTTTTATATGCAAAATCGTGAGAAGCGATTGGTCTAAAACCTTGTCCATCAACTCAGTCTCTTCAAACCACCACAATTAGTCTACCACGAAATCTACTTTTAGATTTATTTTTTGCTGCTCCAAGCTATATTGAAGAGCATTCTTTCAATATCAACGTGTAGCATAAGAACTGGGAAGAACAGAGTTGGCTTTGAATCACCTTCTTTCCTTGCCCCTTTGTTGCACCAAGTGCAGGCAAGCTGTTTATTTGAACCCCAAGCCCTTTGGACAGTCTCAGCTCGACAAACAGATATGATGTATGGGTAATCACACTCCTTCTCATCTGTTGCTATGGCATTTTGCCTGCTCACAAGGTGATTGGACAATTTTGCAATGAAAGTCAGCACCAAAGATCAAAAGCTCTCCCGTGGAACAGTGCTGCCTCTGCCATCTGTTTTGCATGATGCTTAACAGGTCCTGGGAAGAATGGATGAGAAGGCAATACCATGTCATGCTTTTACCTATTTTTCCTCACTAGCTGACATTTTGTCCCACCTTTTTTCCACCTGCTACTTGAAAAAATGCAGAGAAAAAAACAAACTTCAAAACAGAAGAGAAAAAACCAATCATCCTCCTGTAACTGAAGAAACTCGCAGAAGCTCCTAGGCAGAAGCTAGCAGATATCATCACACATGTGACATCTGCCAGCATGCTTGGGGAAGCAATAAAACAATAAAAAAATACAAAAAAAGCTAAGAGTTTCCAGCAATAGATGGTGAGTTGTGCACTGATACTCTGTTGTTAACACATACTAAATAATGTTAAATAGTCATGCAGAAAAAAAATCATTTACAAGCAAAAGCAATATTTCTGAAAGAAAAGCATTGGGGGAAAAGTAGACAAGATTCAGCAGCTTCTTATAATCAGATTTCGTGGAAGACAGGGTTGAAATACTTTTAAAGAATTTTTAAAAGGACCAAATGTATGGCAAAATATTAAACTAAATTAAATGTCAATTTACTGAGAATGTGTCAGTCAACTCTAAATTTGGGTACATAAGCTGCTGTCAAATGCTTGCTTCTTATCCATTACTGTAAAAAGATAGAAGGAAGACATTACCCTTCATTAAAAGACAAAAAGTGAGTTGTCTAAATTGCAACAAGTTTTGTAGCATTCTAGTTTTTGTTTCTTACTGGGTAGGACAAAAATCCAAAGATTTCGTGTCTCACAGCTCTGACTGTATTCTGCTACATTAAAGACGAAAAAGTATAAGCATTTGTAGAATATCTCATTTGTCTGTATATAAGGATATTACAAAGCCATCCAATTCAATTTGGAAGGCCTTCAACAACAACAGCTTTTTGAGTATACTCTAAACCACAACTGATGAAGATTTCCTATTTATCATTCCTGACCCTTTCAGGTTTCCAAATGTTCTCTCTGTAGGGACTGCAGTGAAGACAGAAATATTTTTCTCACCACAGGCAGCCACATCATTCCACCTCCCCAGGTGAGAGTGTTCTTATGTTACTGAAGGATTTGCCTGCAAATCAGAGTAGAGAGGCATTTCTTGGGTCCAGATGAGCTGCTACTGCAATGCAACAGCTCCCAGCGACGTTCAAGACAACAGCTATTATGATGAAGCTCATACAGCTAGTCCTCCAAAGAACAGCCTCATTTCTAAATTATTTACACATGTTAATTTTTTCTCCCCGTGCTGTTACGCATTTGAATTTCTTTGTTCTCACTTATAGCAGTACACATTATGGCTGAGATTTTCAAAGCCATGAATCCCTCAGGTGGCTTTCAAGATCTAAATGTAATCTCTTAGTTTATGCTCATTTATAGGGGATTTGCAAAGGAAGATGCTCTTTCATTCCAGCAGGCAGCTTATGCAAATTAGGTTTTGTTATCAGATGCCCATCCTTCAGTATCATCATTAATTAGCAGACTGGATACTGTGAAAACTGTGTGCAGTTGGTAATTATAATGGGCAAAAAGGAAGACAGGCTCTCTTTGCCATAGAAGTAGCAGACATTAAATAATCAATGCTTATACTGCAAAATATTTCTGGTGGTGCAATGTCTTATTTTATATTAATATAGTAATTAACATAGACAGGAAATTTGATTTGCACATGAAAAACTGCAGTACATTTCACGTTACACCAATGTCATAAAATGTTTGGCAATATATACTGAGGAATGCAAACATTAGCCACAGTGTGACCTAAACTGTGAAAAATTTGTTACATGTTTTTAGCAATAATTACAAAACAGATTCCTAAGGCTTCTTTGAAGGAAGGATCCCCTTTTCTTTTCTTTTTTCATTTTTCGGCAGACCCAGGAACAAAATGAATGAAAAAGCAACTTGCAATGAAAGTACAGCTTCTCAACACCACATATAATGGCCTCCTCACTCTGGCATTGTCACAGGCAAAAATTTGTTTTCAAAATAAAATCTGGGAATGTGTCCATTGGTTAAATTGGTTAAATAACAAAAATGTTATGAATCACATAGCTCACAGTTCCCACAATTCAAAGAATAGTGTTTCAGAGAATATTTAACCAGGCAAAAAGCTTAATCTTGTAACTGTAATTGCCATATAAGAGATTTGCTGATTCCAGCAAGGAAAGGTGCATTTCTTTGTGTTGTCACTTGGTGTTCATTTACATAAAATGTAGAAGAAAGAAAAACCTTGCTATGGGCTGCAGCTGACACAGGTTTCAGGTGTCAGATTGATGTCATGATGATTTCTTGTCTTTTCTTTTATATACCCTTTATATACCCTTTTATATAGCTTGTATGTATCCTCAGTGCTCTTAGCATGTATACTTGTAATTCCTTAAGTCTGATAATTTAGCATAGCCCTAATATTCCATTGAGCCAGGAGACCAAACATCCTGGAGGCCTCGCGGTTGGAGGCCAGAAAGTCCTACGCTATCCTGAGAAACCAAGGTCCTCCCTAGAACACATCCTGTAAACTGAGATAGGCCCATCCGGGGGGGAATTCCTCGGGCTGGGGGGATCATTCAAGCCTCTCATTGGGGAATCTTTGATAGATATGCTAATTTGCAAGGCTATAAATTGTATGTGATTTATCGTGTGGGTGCATTTTGGCGCACTCCACCCTGGAGAAGTGGTGCACCTTTAAGGATCCTTAAATAAATACTGAGGTAAAACCCCCTTTTCCCCTTAACCTTAATTTTAAGACCAGGGAAAGGCAACAAGATTAGCACCTTCTCTGAGTTTATGCAAAGTTAACTGGTATCCATTGGCTGTCAGAGCTAGCTGGGATGTGAAGGAAAACCCATTCCTTACATCAGGCAAACTGCAAAGCCTGCAGGAGAGCACATCCAGTCCCATATTCCCACCTCTGCTTTACTGTTCCCTTTGGCTTAAGGAGACCATGGACCCTTCATCCTTTCTAAACAATTACTTATCTACTCCAATCCATGGTGTGTCTCAGAGAATTGTTTCTGGGATTTTCTGTTTCTATTCCTGACATGCATCATTTAAGCTTGTTCCAGTTACTGATCTACTCTATCCTTTCTCCTTTATTTGAAGCTTTAAATCCTGATACTACAGCTCTGAAATGTTCTCCCTTCATATTTTTCAGCAGTCATGATTTTCATTCATAATCCTGAGTATGCATATCTTAACTGTGAAGTTTCCTCTTGGACTCCAATCCCAAGAAAATACAACACAATTAAAGAAATATATCAAGCAGATGATACAGGTTTAGTCAGTTATAGCTAATGCAAGTGCACCCATCGTTGGAAAGTAGAGATCACTACCAATAACACACACGAAGTCTCAACATCTATGAAAATGGAAGGGAACAGCTCTTTTGTTAGAGAGGTTTTAGCAGGCAAATACCAAATTTGGTGGTGATGTAATAACATAAATGAAGATTATATTAAAACATTTAGTAAAGACAAATTCAAGAAAAACAGGCAGTGGTTAAGAGGAAAAAAAAAAAAAGCAGAATGAACAGCAGTAAAATAATTAGGTCATGTAAATGTCTAACAATGTTACTCTGTTAAAATATCTCTGCTAAATCAGACAGCATATCCTTGGCGTATTGCATTATCCCTGATGGATGTAAGAAGACATTCAGAAACTAAGCCTTACTCTACATGACAGTACGAAACTGATAATACAATCAATAGAGCTTCAGGGTACATGAAATTATCTGAGCATATTAGTTAAATGTGACTTCACACATGGAAGTGTGTCAGGGAGACAAGGAGAAAATAAGTGTGATATACATGCCTGCAGATGTATGCTGATACACATGCCTGAAGAAAGCAGACAAATTGAGAATTAATATGAATTCCAAATAATCTAGAAAATGAAACACCAGAGAAACAATTTACTTATGCCAACATCAACTAACACATACATGAGCAACTTGAAATAACTATGAAAAGACACACTATTACCATTTCATTTTCCTGAGGCAAGTAATGTGATTTAGAAATGCTTAAACTTTTCCCATTAATCTTGGTGCACGAAAAGAGAAAAACTAAACACTCTATTTTGTAGTGTTTTGTAGTTATAGTTAAACTCAGAGAGATTACAATATTTACTTGCTTATGCTTGGCCCCCGCACTTCTGAGTCATCACTCTCATATTTGTACCAAGAGTCAAATTTTCCCTTTTCCCTCCATACTGACAGTAAAGGTTTTCCACCTCTTCAGCCACACGAGCTGAGTTTCAATCATATAACACTTCTTTATAGACTTCCCTGATGTGGCAGTGACCGTAAAAAAGAAGCCAGTTTCATGAACAGGTGTGGATGTGACTCCAGCTGAACCCCCTCTGTCCCTGAGGAGGGGAGTCTCCAGCTCTCATCATTCACAGCCATTTGGCCACTGCTCCTCTGTTTCAAATAAAAGGCAACAGGCCAGCTGGAAGGCTCTCAGGGTTGGGATCCAGCTTCCTGGCTGGCAAAAGGACACACACATGCAGCTTATATTTTGGATGAAGGCATTCTCCAACCCTCACGTTGGATCAGTGATGCATTAACATATTCCAGATTTGCTGGAGTAAAGAGCAGGGGCATGGCTGTCTGTGTGTTAGCAATTGACCCTTCAACTGGGAGAGCAAATCCAGAGCTCTGGTCACTGAGCCAAGCCTAATTCTGTGTCTTACATTACACTGCTACTGTCTCCTCTTATTCTGAAAAATTACACTGAAAGTCAGTCATATTCAAATGTCTGCATGGACTTTTTTATATGTGCTGCAAAAGTCTCCTAAGTGGTCTTGCTTATGGCAATGTTAGTATCTCGGTCTTTGAGTGGTGACATTTACAGAAACTGATAAACAATCACAAATAAGAAGAGGCATCTACTACCAATCACAGATTTTCCTGCGGGCGTCACTGACAGTGCAGTAAGCCTTAATTCACTCTCTGGTGTTTTTTTGGTTTGTTTTTTGTTTCCACACAGAGCACACTAATTTACTACACCAGAGCTGAAATATCTGTTTGCAGGTGCCACAAACACTGCAGGGATGTCAGGAGAGAGACTGAGAGGTCTGAGAATGCTGCTCTCCACGTGTTCCAGGCAGCAAGTGGAGGAGGAGATAGATCAGCCCTTTACAGATGTTTTAGTGCTAAACAAAATGCAACAACAGAAAATCTGCTTCAGAGAATAAATGTGAACTGTCAGGGATGATGGGCTGGATGAAGCAAAAGCCTTTCTTTCGATCTATAAACTTGGTGATATTCACAATGAGGGGAAAAACAAAAGCTGTAGGCGATGCTTATGAACTACGTGGCTCATTCATAAAAATGGATTCCTGTGCCAGACACCTTAAGAAATACACTTTTTCTCGCTCATATTCTGGACAGATGACACAGAACAGCTTCAGGAAGTAAATGTGCAACTTGATTTTGAGGAATCAACTACTAACTCAGAGTGGCAATGTTGCAAAAAAGTTCGAAGAACACTCTTTTTCCCAGAAAAATGTATGTATCTAATATTATTTCATAGTTCAGCAAACTTGAAACTTTTTGATTATTTAGAAAATCCTAAAATCTGCACGGGAATTGATATTTTCATGAACCAACACAACCGATGTAATAAATATTTGCATATTTATAGGGCAGTTAGTGAACTACACTCCTGAAAAATGAAAAATCCATCAAAGATCTAATATTTGCTGGTTGAGAACCTTACCTTTGTTAAAACAGTAAACCAGTGAAGTGGATGATCTAGCCATAAAAGAAGTATAGAAGTTTCATCTACATTAGATGTACATTTGGCAATGATCTTAGAGGTTATAAAAAGTTATTTCAGCTTTTTCCCTTCTCTGCTTTCTAGAGCACAAATTATTTCATTTTAAGGACTTCACCACACAGGATAGAATAATGACATTTCCATGAGAAGATAAATAAAACTCAAATGAATATAAATGTTGCTGCACCTCACTTTTATTGCCACAGGCACCAAAATAATAATCTAATAGATTATATTTAAGAACTGGTGGCAACGAACTCTGCTAATTTACAGGAAAAAACAATGCATATTCTGGCAGGGGAAATTAAAATTTAGTGTAAAATTATACTCTAAAAAGAAGTATTATTGATACCACCACCACACATTGTTATGTCAAAACTACCATTACAGAGAATTCTCAAAGACATATGTATTAAACAGACATTTGACCTACAGTTTTTAAAAAAAAGAAATTCTCTAGGAATTGCGGGTCTTATTTCTTAGCAGACTGGCACAAAAGAATCTTTAAAAAAATCATAGAAATCTCGTGAGGGAAGCCTACAAGTTTGTCTAATGCAGAAAATGTTCTGTTTTACTTAGTTCTTTGTCAAGTCAAATATTTAATTAATTGACTGAACTCCCAACTGAAAAATTCCATTTTATGAGCATTTTTTGCCCCTGTCTCTTAGCTTGAAGTATTAAGTTTGTTTGTTTTTTAAATCCTGACCGCAGGAGGTGGGGTTGCACATATATGGAAACAAAACCTTTTACATTTTCATTCCTGATCTTAGAGACTTGAGAACATTGTGTACAAACTTGTCCTCCACAGAATCATTTACAGAGGGGAAGCTTGGATACCTACTTGCTTTATCATTTCTGGAAATATGCATTCAGATCTGGTGGGGCCACAAATACCTTTCACTCAGCCACGAGAGAATCAGAAAAGAAACTAGATTCAGAGACCACTGAGGCCCTGAATCTTGTTTTCAAAAACATTGGTCAGGCCTGTTATTACATTGTCTTCCTCCCTGCCTTATGGAATAATGCTCTGTGACCACTTATCCAGTGAACTTCTTAAAATGTAACAGAAATATGCCACTCCCTGCTCCTCACACCTGCTACAAACCTTGCTTCAGGCACATGGACAAACCTTGGCCTTTTTTGCTGTGTCAGGGGATAGAACAGATATAAAATATTAATTCTTGTTCAAGAACTGGGAAAAGCAGCGGGTTGCATTTAAAGCTGGTTTTGTAGAGGAAATTATGTGACACCCATGAATTCTTTCTATTGTCTCCAACAAGCATTAGATTAAGTTATTTGGAGTCTGTGGATGCAGATTGCCACAGCTATTGTATCATGAGGAAGAACATCTGAGTGCTAATGGATAACAACATTAGCATGGAAAAAGAGTGAAAAGTACACATAAGGAGCTCCATAAATTTTTTATAAAACCCATTACTAAATGTTATTTAGCATTTGTTCCTGAGGCCTAGTGCTACATTAAATTAATAGTGTTATGGTTTCTATTCAACAGATTGCTTTCAAGTATTACATAAAAGATTAAAACCCACACTATGGTAACAATGGGAATCACTTTTAATCACATCAAGAAAAACAATCTGGGTTTAATGTCTTTATTTTGTACCTCAAGACCCTGCATTATAGCCCAAAGCATAGTCTCAACATCTTGTTAGTTCTTGGGTTAGCATCAACATATGTGAATAGCTGCACAGGTGTCTATACACAATAATTGGAGAATAATAAACATATAAATATTAAGAGAAGTCTGATACAGCATAAAAGTCCGCAATGTAACATATTCTGATCTGTTAAAAACAACTTAATTAATCATTAACTTCAGTCATGTGGCACTGTGCTGTTTAGGGTCACCAGGCAAACTTGCAGGGAAGGACTATTCCATGAGAGGGGGAAAAGATTTTCTGTCTTGGCTTTGTGTCCCTTGCTGGTGGTGTTCATGGTTGTGGGCATGACTAGAGAACTTGCAAACCTTCTAAAGCTTTTGGAGGGATAAGAAAAGAGGACAGCAACATCCAGGAATTAGACTGAAACATTCAGGCTGTCTCAGTGAAAACATGGCACTACTCCTCCTCAATTCCAGTTTAGTGATACTTTTACTTCTCAGATACACCTGACAGAACTGTTAGAGACTGCCTCTTCATTCAGTACACCTCCCACTGCCTTGCTGCAGGCCAGGGCTGTGCCAGCAGAGTTTTGTCTCTAGAATGTATTCCTTCCAAAGCATGTCCCCAGTTGCATTTCCAGCTCCAGAGCTACTTAGCTTAATAAAGAACTATCCCCTGCTCTCCTCAGCATCAGCACTGGGGTGCTGATCTATCAATCACTGCTTCCTCCTGACTAAAATGTCAGTGATTTGCAAACCTCTCTGAAATTACTGCAAGTGCCCCACAAATAGAGTAAAGAATCTGAACTAGAAAGAGCTAAATAAACAAGGAAAAAACCGCAAAGAAACAAACAAATGAAAAAAAATTTTCAAAAGGAATATACATTGCAACAAAATTAATAGTTTTATAGAGATTTTGTACAAAAATTAAGTTAAAATGTATTTGTTTCACAAGTAAATTAAATATCTATCTGTTAGCTAGGATTTCACTGCCGAGCAAGACCTTCACCAGGAACACTGCTGTCACTAAAGGTGGTGGCACCCTGGGCATAAATCTGTCCTTTCCAATGTTGCTGCCCTTTTGCAGGTTTCCTGTGCTCTTTAGACCACATTCTTGTCAAGATCTTAAATTAGGGATTATGCCACAGAGCTCCAGAAGTGCTGGCATTGCTATGGCACAATTAAGCAAACTCTCATCGGACCTATGGGGATCAAAGAGACACTTCAGGTACTGTTTAAAACGTAAGCAAAGTATTTACCCCCTTTACAAAAAAAAAAAAAAAACCCACACAAAAAACCAAAACTGAAGTGCTGCCACAGTGTCAAGTATAATTTCTGTGCATAAATTTTATTTCAGTCTAAAACCCAAACTGACATTGAAATTCACAGCTTCCTCTCCCAGACATAAATTGGTTGTGATTCCTTGAGTCACCCTCTGCTCTCCCTGAGCACATGCATAGCAGCAATCAAACGGCTCCAAGCTGAACACGAGTTGGGAACTGGCCTCCAGCTGCAGTTTTGCAGGATCCCATGGCAGCTACTCTCCATTCTGCCTGTGTCCCTCTGCAGCATCTGCTCATTCATCAACATCTGTATCCAACACATCCACACTTCATTGTGAAAGTAATTTCAGGTTCTTTCACTTTCAGCTGAGTGATGTCTTGCTTTTACACCATGCACCATGGTGCACTGCATGAGATTCACTTTTTAATATCTCCTAAAAATATTTTGGTCTTTTAAATTCTAATTATACAGATTCTTATCCTCCAGGTATAAACACATTGGTGATCCTTAATAAACGTGGGCTCTTCCAGTAGTAGAAGTTATATAAACTGCGTTAAGGTGCCTTTGAGCTAAGATGTGGGTAATACTGAATGCCCAGTTCCTACTGAGGGGAAATCTCATATGACCTGGCCCATTACATAAAATAAATTTAATTTTTGTCCAATTTATTTCAAACTAGTTCCCAAAGTAATGAAGTTTTCTCTGTAAAGTCATTCAATCAATTCAATTTCTGTTCACCCCCAAGCAGACAGTCACAATCACATATGAGAAAAAGAAATCCCTTTTTCTGATGGTTCTGATGCTTTCATTTTATTCATTGATGGAGTTATTCTGGATACAGTGTCAGGCTTTAGCTTAGATTCCACTCCTCTAGAAAATTTCAGTTGTAATTTTATTACTTTATTTAGGAAAAAGATGCTAAAAATGCATGTTATTTAACTTTGATAACAATAAAACTGTTGGAAGCACCTGAAGTCATATTTCAGTCCCCAGAAAGCTAAACAGAAGGATACATTTCGTATGATGGAACAGAATAGCCCACGTCAGGTGATCTGAAAGCAAATAAAAGCCAAGAACCCTGAGGTTATCACTAACCTTCAGATCTTCTTCTTATTTAGACATATATCTGATTTTAGGGGGAGGGGAAAGTAATTTAGGTCTCGAGAGGTTTACATTTAATTAGTTTTTAATCCATTCCTAGACCCAAAGCCTCAGAGGATGATTTCATCTTTAAATACATCTAATTGGATGTATTTTAATTGAGAAAGCCTACAACATGCATAATAGAACTACCAGGAGTTAAAGTACAATTTTATATTTTAATGTGTTTATATTTAATTTAAAATTCAGTAAACAGGGTTTCACTCTCTGCTGGAGTAAACAGGTGAAAACCAATTAACTTCAAAAGGACTGTTCCCAGTGTGTAGCATATGTGAAAGTCGTGGATGATTAGATTCTAAGGACACCTGCAAAGTGCCATTATAATGTCAGCAAAACTGTCAGCAAAACACTCTTTCTGCAACACCTCTGAGAAGCCCAAGCTGATTGTGGGAGGGGAGGGATAATTGCTTTGCTGTTCTTTCCTTTGATTGAATCACTGCTCTTGAATTAAATTATTAATCTTGAATTAAAATATTAAATTTTGATAAAAATAGATATTTATTCGAGCAGCAGAAATAAGCTGCTTTGATAAATAGCATCCCCCCATGCTGTCAATTCTATGTGAAAACATTTCAGAAATACTGGTAACACTAAATATTGGAAGTGAAACTGAGCTTCTGCAATCTTACACAATTTTTTTTTTTTTTTTTATTTTGGTGACATGGAAGGACGTTGGACAGTTTTTGGAATTTTTATGTACCATTTACCAAAATTCTCAAATGAAGAAACCTTTTTAGTTGACAAAATGTGTGCATTGCAGAAGTTTAGTTTCACTTTCAATATTAAGAGTAGCATATTCTGATAAAATGGAAGCAGAATGGCTGCTTTTCCATCAGAGACATGTAAATAATTTAATTTCTTGATTATATTTGCTTTTTTGATGATAGACTTTGATTTTTCACTTTTACACAAAATTACATGACCAAGTTTGGAATAAACCTTAATTGCACACCAATATTTTCTGCTGCCAATAAGGTTTGTAAAATTATTGACAAAACTAAGATGCTTTATGACTTTCTGACAAACTGAGGCTGTGGACTATGCACACAATGCAACACAAACACGGCAGAGATTCCTGAGCAAGCCTTCATATCTACACAGCACATCCAAAAGGCAACATAGCTCCCTTAGTATGGTTTTGCTCATTTTCTATGATCTTCTGCAGCGTGTATAGAAAAGCTCAAGCAACTGTCCAAACGCTAGAAAAGGTACTCAAAGTGTTTCTGATTCCCTTTTATGCACAGAAAAACACTAAAAGCCTAATATGAATATTAGTAAAGCATGAAGATATCACATCAAAACCCACTGCCAACGCACAGGAACAGTCCCATGGGGAAATTCTTTCCCCAAATTTGCAGTATTAGGACACACCTGCTGCTCTGCCAGCCAGGAGCATCTGCCCCGGCTCTGAGCCCAGCCTGAGTGCACAGAAAGCAGTGGAACTGTGGCAGCTTTGGGGGTCAGTGTGACTGCTTCAGACCCTGGCCAGGAGTGCCAGCTCTGACAGCAGCCATGCAAGCAGCTGCAGAGAGCATTCCCGTGTAGAGGGGAAGGAACTACTCAATGAGCAACATTATTATGTCTTGTTCAGAAAATAGGTCTCCCACGGAGAAAACTGAAGATTAAGTGGACCTACATAGGTGTTTCTAGACTTATTACATCTAAAATTAACACAGGCATTCTTAAATATAAACCACAATCCACAGCACAACATAGTTTCAGATGCTCTAAAGATGCTTTTTCATCAGAAATAGGCAGCTCCAGTGATTACAATGTGACATGCTGGCTAGCACAAAGGAACAGCGGAGGCAACCCTTACTCATTTCCCTGAAGGAGAATCATGGATTGCAAAAATATCAGTGTCTGACAAAAAGTGCAGTTGTTATGCACTGGAACTGAGTTCACTTTAAACTCCAAAGTAATGGGAAAAAGGAAACAAATTCATAAAAGACAAAAGAATCAAACACCAATTGCTGGCAGTAGCTTTGTGAAGAACTTTGTTGAACAGAATACCATAATCTTAACTGAACAAGAATTAGGGTGAAAATTGCCCTGATGAGGACATCTGAAACTCGTCTAAGTACATCAACAAAAATGAAATGAAAAAAATCAGAGGATTTTTAAAATTTGCACAAACTGCAATAACATTAAAATTCAAAAGGTGGATTCTTTTGAAATGGATGTGATTTTTTACCTATAAGTATTCAGGATACCTTTCAGGGGAACTGAAATGATGTGGGGCAAATCATCGAATTGGGCTCAGACTCCGCCTCTCTTCACGAAGACTACGCCCCTGAGGGGTTGGGAGAGGAGGAGACAGTACTGTAAGCCACGCCCACTGGGCCTAGACCACGCCCCCTGGGCTTAGCCCCGCCCCTCCTTCCAGAACTTTCCCTTCTGTTGAGCTCCTGGTTGGCTTGAGTCTCGAATCCCCTCCTACTGTGTACCCTCATTGGTTCAACTAATTGTGGCACCACCAGTTCTGTGTACTCTGATTGGTTAGCTCGTTGTTACCACCCCCCAATAAATGTCAAGGTCCTGAGGTTCTGAGCGTCTTGTCGCTCAGACAGTCCTTCTGTCAATAAACCTGTCTGCAGTGGCAACACCACTCCTTCGCCTTTCATCTTCTTTCCTGCGTCTCGGCGGGCGGCGACGCGACTGCCGAGGGCACTCCTCCCCCTCGAAGGGTGTGGGAGTCCTTGTCGCTGGCCTCGCGCTACCCTGGGCGCCGAGGAGGTCAGTGACAATTGGCGCCCAAACACAGGACCTTCGCTCTCTAATTTTGGAAGAGCCTTCGTCCCTCGCTCAAAGGAACAGCGACCTTCACTCTCCAATTTTGGAGGGGTCCTTCTCCTGGTTCGGAGAGCCCACAGCCAGCGATACCTCAGTTGAGGATCGCTTCGCTCTGCGCCGAGGAAGAGGAGCGGACCAGCCGCCAGGACTGCTCCCGCCTCGAGCCTACCCGTGTGGATTACAAAAGCGCCGCCTCGTGTGAAGCACACTCGGTTGTACGAGTGGTGCTCCCGAGGCTACAGGACCAATTACCACCTAACACCGGTTCCTGACATCGCTGAAGAAGAGCCAGCTGACGGGATTCTGTTGAGGAGCCCATCCTGAGCCATCCGGAGGGTAAGTACCCCATTGATACTTTAGGAAAACCCCCGTCTTTGCCTTTTTGAGAAATTGGTGGCTCTTGAGCACCGAGCCTCGTTGGCTCTTAGAGTGAAGATTTGTGCGTGTGGGTTCCTTGCCCTTATTATTAGTTTTATCGTTTTACGAAGTCAGCTGGGCAAGGCGCAACATCAGAATGGGAGCTACACTCTCTTCTGATGAAAAGGAGTTCTATACCCAAGTTAAATCTTCCCTTAAATTCGGTCGGGTTAAGTTTTCGAAGTCCCTGCTCAAGGAGCTCATTCATTGGCTGTTCAAAAATTATAAAGTAAAAACTCGAGATGCCACTTCTGTGACTTTTTGGAGAAATGTCCAGAAGCAATTGAATGAAAGATTGGAAAAAAGAGAAAAATATGTGTTTAAATTTGTTTATTTGGTCCAAGACATTCTAAATCTTGTAGAAAAGGAGCATGAGCAGAGACTTCGATCCCCAGTTTCTTCCCCAGTTACGGCTTCCCTACCTCCCTCTTCCCATTCCCCGGTTCCTTCAAGGGAGAACGCCAGTGGTCCAGCCCGCCTAAGTGTGCCGAGTTGTCAGAAACCGCTCTCGGGCACCCCTCGCGTCCCCCCTGTCCTGGCTCGGTTGGAAGGCGCATCCACACCGGGCACCCCTAAGCGCGTTTCCTTTACCCTACCTTCCCCAGTTGCAAGTCCCCCTATAGCCCCCATTTTGAAAAGGACGCTCAGTTGCCGCTCTGCCTCTTCCCAACCTCAAGATGGCGGTTTGCTTGAGGGGGAAGATGGCAGACGGGGCTCGTTCAAGCTCTTCCCTACCCCCACTTTTCCTCCCCACAATCCCCCTCTTCCCGCCATATCAGACTCAAAGGCGGGAAGAGCTCAGCTTGTTTCCTACCCCTCAAGCCCCTCCCTCAGGGCGGGATCAGATGCTGTGGGTGGTCCCCTTGACTCCTCCCATTCCTCCTGCTCCTCCCTTTTCCTTCCTCCACCCTCTCCCTTTGCCACACCCTTTCCTTCCCCTAGCCCCTCCCGTGGAGGGAGGTCTTCCGGTTCCCACGGTCCCCCTTCCGGTTCCCAACGGAAGGAAGCCATCTTAGATCGGGATCCGGAACACCTCGAAACCCCTCTGGTTGCTCCGGTACAGTTCAATCGTGAGAGCCTGAATCCTACCTGGGAACCCTTTAGTCATGCCCTCATACGGGATTTGGTTAAAGCTCTAAAAAAGAATGGACGGGAAGGGGGTATTTTAAATCTTTGTTACATGCCACATTGGGCAGTAACACCTTAGTCCCTCATGATCTGAAAATGATCATGTCGTGCCTGTTACCTCCCACAGAATACCAAGTGTGGGAGGACAAATGGAAACAACAGGTAGAGGGACTAATTCCCGTCCTTCCCGAATGGGGTCGTGGCGAAAGATACCCGATTGATTTATTGGTGGGAGTTGGGGATTATTCAAAGCCCCAAAGGCAGGCTCGGGACATCCCTCAAGATGTCTTGATAGCGATTACCGGTGCAGCAGAGAGGGTATTCCTTGGTATGCCCTCCACGGAGACCCCTACTGTCCCATACTCGGACATATGGCAGGGGCCCGACGAGCCATTTACGGCCTTTGTGGACCGCCTTCGCATAGCGATAAATAAACAGGTCCGCAATGTAGCTGCAAGAGAGGACATACTGGATGATATGGCTAGGACCAGGGCCAATGCCATATGTCGAAACATTATCCTAACCCTACCAGAAGATCCCCCACCCACAGCAAGACAAATCGCCAGGGTCTGTATGACCAGGCTGGGTGTAAGACCTCATGCTGGAGCGCAACACCTTTTAACATCTCAAATGTCTCAGAATGTTTCAACAGGGCCGCCGCCGATGGCACTACCACCGCCACAGACAGCGCCTGCCTCCCAGCCCACAGTTACTGTGGTGCTGGATGAGGTAGCATGTTTTCAATGCGGCCGCAGAGGACATCTGGCCCGCGATTGTGAATATCCCCCTCGCTCCCCCAGACCTCCAAATTGGAAAAAAGACCAAGGCAACTGGAGGGGGAGGCCCCGTGGTCCCTACCCTAATTCCCGTGTGCCCAGACCCCGTGATCCTAACCCTCTTCCCTTGAGCTCTTCTAACAGGAACATAGAAAACTAGATCCGTGGCGCGGGACGGTGGCACCGCGTCGCGAGGAGCCGGCAGCCACCCAGAACAACAGCGTCCCGCCTCGCATTCGACATCTGCTCCTCTATGCCGCTGATGACTTCATGCCCATCGCTGCGGCTGAGACGATTGAGTTCACTGGACTTGACAATACCAAGACTGCGACCTTTCATGGGATCATCCCAAATTGCCTGCTGCTGGTAATGGCCGACCACCATTGGGGTCCACTGGAGCTGGAAGTAGTCCCTTCTCTGATCAAAACCAACTCGATGGGATACTTTCCACTGCAGTTGGCGTGTGTTAACCCGCCCTTTTGTCTCCCTAGGGGTCAGCTCACCGCCAGAGCCAGGATCGTCCTCGACCCAGTCGCCAGGGAAGAAGTTCCAACTGTTCTCTGGACTGAAGAGATTGGTAAGGGCAGACCAATGGCCACTTGCCGTCTCATAAGCCGAGGCTCAGACATCCCTGTCACCGGGATGTTGGATACAGGGGCAGACGTGACGGTCATCTCCACTTCTAATTGGCCGTCATCGTGGCCTAAGGAGGCAATGGCAGGCTCACTTCGCGGTGTAGGTGGATTAGCCCCCGCATACAGGAGCTCGAATACAATACGGATCGTGGGACCTGAAGGGCAAACCGCCAGTGTGAGACCATTTACACTGGACACTGGAATCAATTTATCGGGCAGAGACACTATGTCGCAGTGGGGAACCCGACTCCAATTGGCCTCACCGAGTCAGGATTTGTTCCTAGGAGCCATTGAAGAGCGCCCGACACAGGCTTTGAATTGGCCTACTGATGATCCGGTCTGTGTTAAGCAATGGCCCATATTAGGTGAGAAATTAGTAGCGCTCAACAGGCTTGTGGACGAGCAATTAGAGAAAGGGCACATAGTGCCAACGAATAGCCCCTGGAATTCCCCGATTTTCATGATTAAAAAGAAAGGGGGAAACAGGTGGCGGCTCCTCCACGACCTGCGAAAAATCAATGAAGTGATAGAAGACATAGGGTCCCTGCAGCCCAGTTTGCCCTCTCCAGCGATGCTCCCGCGGGGTTGGAAGTTAGCCATAATCGATATTAAGGATTGCTTCTTCCAAATCCCCCTACACCCTCGAGATGCGCCTCGCTTGCCTTTTCCGTGCCGTGTATTAACTGGCAAGAGCCAATGCGCCGCTTCCATTGGCGGGTGTTACCACAAGGTATGAAATGCAGCCCCACCATCTGCCAATGGTACGTCGCGCGCATTCTGTCCCCGATCTGGAGACAGGCGAGCAAGGCAATCATTGTCCATTATATGGACGATGTATTGGTCTGCGCGCCATCTCAACAATATGTCGACTGGACCCTTTCTAAGGTTGTGGGCGCCTTGGAAAGAGAAGGATTTGAGATCCAGCTTTCTAAGGTCCAGAGAACAGCCCCCTGGACGTATCTGGGCATGAAAATTCATGATCAAACGATCCAACCCCAGCAGTTAAAGATCGTGGATAATCCACGCAATCTGGCAGAATTCCACCAGCTCTGTGGCCAGATAGAGTGGATTAGGCCTTACCTGGGGATTTCCACCGAGGACCTGGTGCCTCTCTTTAACATGCTGAGAGGAGACCGTGACCTGACCTCACTCAGGAAGATGACTCCGGAGGCAAGAGACGCTATCATCAAGGTAGAGTGTGCTCTGAGGAGATGCCTAACTCACCGATTCGACCCTAAATTAAAGTTCCGGCTTGCAGTGATTGGCAGAATGCCGCACTACTCGGGTCTTATTCACCAATGGGATGATTCGAAGAAAGACGGACTCCTAATCATCGAGTGGGTCTTTCTATCGAACTCCCCAGACAAGTCCATTACCACGCCACTTGACAGGGTTGCACGCCTGATTACTAAAGCGAGGTCCCGTCTCGCCACCCTAGCAGGGTGCGATTTTATGGTGATGTATTTGCCCTTCCGTGACGATCAATTGGATAATGCTTTGCAGCATAATGCTGAGCTCCAGATTGCTCTGGATTCTTACACCGGCCAGACAACCTGTCATTATCCACCACACAGGTTGTTTAAATGTGAATTAAAAATTGTCAAAGACATGGTTCAAAGTCGAGAACCCCTCAAAGCGTTGACCATTTTCACAGACGGCTCCGGTTGAATGGGAAAGTCTGTCATCACATGGCAGGACCCCTCCACCCTTCAGTGGGAAGAAGATGTGGAGAAAGTAGAAGGGTCCCCACAGGTGGCAGAGCTGGCAACCGTGGTCAGGGCCTTTGACAGGTTCCGAGAGCCATTTAATTTGGTAACTGATTCGGCTTACGTGGCGGGTGTAGTAACCAGAGCAGAGTGCGCTTGGGTTGCGGAGCACAGCAACCCAAAAATAATGGCGCTGCTTGTGAAGCTGGTAGAATTGCTTTCCCACCGCAAGCAGCCGTATTACGTCGTTCATACTAGGTCGCACACTGGCCTTCCAGGATTTATAGCGGAAGGTAATAGGAGGGCGGACGCGCTTGCGGCACCCGTTGCTATGGCGATGCTGCCTGATAAATACCAGCAGGCAGTGCTCAGCCATTCCAAATTCCATCAAAACATAAGGGCCCTGATGCGAGATTTTGATTTGAAAAAGGACCAGGCCAGGGCCATAGTGGCAACGTGTCCAAACTGTCAACCCCTCCAACTTCCAGCGGTTCAGGGGGTTAACCCCAGAGGGCTTGGCAGTGGGGACCTGTGGCAAATGGACGTGACCCATTTTGCCGAATTCGGTCGCCTAAAGTACATCCATGTGAGTGTTGACACTTTCTCAGGAGCTATCTTTGCCTCCGCACACTCCGGAGAACGGGCAAAGGATGTTGTCAATCATCTCATCCAAGCCTTTGCTGTCCTGGGGATACCGAGGGAGATAAAAACGGACAACGCTCCAGCGTATATATCGGAGCAGTCGAGGAAGTTTTTCCAGGAGTGGGGAATTTCCCATGTCACCGGGATCCCCCACTCTGCTACGGGGCAAGCCCTGGTGGAAAGATCGCATCTGACCCTAAAGAGGATGCTCCAACAGCAAAGGGGTGGCACTGAGGTGGACTTGCCTCAAATTCGGCTGGCGAGGGCCCTCTTTACGCTTAATTTCCTAAATTGTTCGGATAATGAGCCTGACCCCGCTGTGCTTCGCCACTTCCACAATTCGACACGAGCACGGCTGAAAGAGCAACCTCTGGTCTTGGTCAGAGAACCAGACTCTAGAAAAATCTCCAGCCCTTTCCCTCTTATCACCTGGGGGAGGGGTTACGGTTGCGTGTCAGCTCCGGAGGGACCCAGGTGGGTACCATCAAAATTCGTTAAGCCATACCATCAGCCCAGGCAGAATGGAGCCGAAGACCAAAGAAAGGAAGCTGCATGGAAAAGGCGCAAGAAGAAAGATGACCCCAAAGAAAGTCCGGTAAGAAAGTCAGAGCCAACAGAGATCAAGAAAGAAGACTCCGACGAGGAGAGGAGCGAATGCGAGGATGAGGACCCAGAGGCCGGACTGTGTTTCCTGTTCCCCTAACCCTCTTTCCTCCCCTGGTGAACGCGACCCCTCCAATCAGATTACACCTCCCTGTACTTTCAGTTGCCTAAATGTGTTATGCTTTGTCCCCTCCAGAAAGCCATGGCTTGCCGTCTTGTGTCCGTGATGACCCCTGAGAGCCTCCTGTCCTGCCTCGTGCTGCTCGCGATCCTAACACCGACCCATCTCTGGACCGTCTCGCAGCCGAAAAGGAACGCGTGGGTGACGTTAGCCCAGGCCCTAAAGCAGAAAGAACTATGCCTGTCGTCGTCGGCAGTAGACGATCCCCTGTCGACGAGCCTGTTAGGGGTCCCCATGTCTGAGATCGACCTCCCCAAGACCTTGCGCGACCTCGCCCGGAAGGCGAATAGTCGTATTGGCGATCCCAGGTTTTGGAACCGGGAGAAATACTCGTATATCGCCGATAGCAGATCCTACGACATATCCCTTCCGGTTACAAACCCCCTGGCCATGTGGAGGGAATGGATGGATGAGCTGCCAAAACTGGAAAAAGAACCAACCGAAATTGAATTGTTAGGGTCTATGAAAGCACCATATTGCGTGCACTTTGGACTCGAGCTGCGCCCCAGATATCATGATGAGTCCAAATTCAGACACATCAAGCAAGGCAGACCAGACCTTATGGCAGCTCAATGGTGCGCAGCATTGATTACCGTAGATGTTCCCTCCTCTGGCGACCCGTTTACCTATTCACCGAGAGCCTTACCTAAAGGAACCTTTCTTATCTGCGGAGATCGTGCATGGTCCGGGATCCCTTCACTGATGTTAGGAGGCCCCTGCACCCTAGGTTGCCTTACGCTGGCCACCAGAAATATGACAAAAATTCCAATCCGGCAAAGCAAATTGAGAAAATCAAGAGGTGCAGACCAATCGGATCCCCACTGTAGTGTCGAAATTTATCATTGGTCGTTTTCCAAAAGAGTCGCGGCATCAGTATTTCTACCATGGGTAGCAGCCGCAAAGTCACTCAACGAATTAGGTCACCTCGAATGTTGGGTGACGAAACAGGCCGAAGCGACTTCCAAGGCCCTAAGCGACCTCCTAACAGAAGGCCAGGTGACCAGGCAGGCCACCCTGCAGAATAGGGCGGCCATCGACTTTCTGCTGCTGTCTCATGGGCATGGATGTCAGGATATTGAAGGGATCTGTTGCTTCAATTTATCATCAAAGTCAAAAAGCACCCATGCCCACATCCAAGAACTACATGAACTGATGTGAAACATTACATATGAGACAGAGGGCTGGGTTACTGACTTGTTGAATAACACCTTCCAAGCGGTCACCCACACAGCGGGAGAAGCGCTTAAGGCTGCAGGAGGAATGTTTCATCATCTGACCAAGAGTCTGGGGTTATCCGGACTAGGAGCGGCTATTTTCAAGGACCTTTTGTGGCTTTCGTTATTTGTCGGACTTTTGTACGTTTCGTTTATACTGTTTAAGAAATATACTGCCAGGAGCCTGTTTAATTTATTTAAGAAAGAAGGGGGAGGTGACGCGGGGCAAAACATCGAATTGGGCTCGGACTCCGCCTCTCTTCACGAAGACTATGCCCCTGAGGGGTTGGGCGAGGAGGAGACAGTACTGTAAGCCATGCCCACTGGGCCTAGACCATGCCCCCTGGGCTTAGCCCCGCCCCTCCTTCCAGAACTTTCCCTTCTGTTGAGCTCCTGGTTGGCTTGAGTCTCGAATCCCCTCCTACTGTGTACCCTCATTGGTTCAACTGATTGTGGCACCACCAGTTCTGTGTACTCTGATTGGTTAGCTCATTGTTACCACCCCCCAATAAATGTGAGGGTCCTGAGGTTCTGAGCGTCTTGTCGCTCAGACAGTCCTGTCAATAAACCTGTCTGCAGTGGCAACACCACTCCTTCGCCTTTCATCTTCTTTCCTGCGTCTCGGCAGGCAGCGACGCGACTGCTGAGGGCACTCCTCCCCCTCGAAGGGCGTGGGAGTCCTTGTCGCCGGCCTCGTGCTACCCTGGGCGCCGAGGAGGTCAGCGACACTGAAACATTTAAATAACTTGTCAGTTTAGAGAAGTTAAACAGAGAACAGCTGATTATCTCCAGTTATCCTGTTGCTTCTAAGCACACCTTTATGACATATCTTACTACATATTTATGACTTAATGACAGAATGTAAAAATGGGTGTAAGTCCATAGTATTTAACACCTGGGAGTCAAATCTCTTCATATTCTCAGTGCACGTTGCAGACACAAGATGTCTCACACAGGCATAAATATTCCAGACCTGTGTCCAGTGATGCTACATCTTTCTGTTGGCAATACTTATAAAAGTTTGAACTACACAGAGTAAATCTGGACAAGTGGTATGACACACAAGCATATCATTGCCATATTTTTGAATAGTGGCAGTTGTGAACATTTTCATGACACTTTTCTTCTGCTGAGTATCCTTGAATTCTCTGATTGGATTTGCTAGATTTCTATAAATGTCACTGAATAAATCAGAACACCAGACACATTCTGTGAATTTTTGCCACAAAATTATCTGCCAGTAATGAGTAGCAGATCCTGCTTTGTAGCAAAATAGACAGATGGTCAGTTAATCTTAGGCCCTGGCAAAAACCTAAAGGGAATATTAGTAAATAATAAAATAAATGAAGACATCAAACCCAGCCTTAGTTTGAGTATGAAAATTAAACTCTATTCAGGTTATTCTTATCCAAATCTCATGAGTATATTACACCAAATAAAATTCCCCTGGGAAGAATTCTCTCAAGAATCAAATTGTTCATGTTGCTCCAGTAATTGCAAAGTAGTACTGATAAAAATATGGAAAACAGGGAGATACTTGGAAGGATACTTGGAAGGATACTTTTAAATTTAAAATGTTCTCTAAACATTTACTGACATGCTATAAACTGTAAAATTAGACTTAATTTCATTTCCAAGAACGCTTGAGAAAAAAAGGGATCTGATATATTAAAAACTGAAAACAAAGTGGTGTTTTCGTGCTTTCCCAATTCATGGAACTGTTGATAAAAAATACTGGGAAATATCAAAATGGAAAAATATTATGCAAGTACTCTGAAAATTAAGTGTTTTTATCTCTTCTCACACTGAAAGCAGGGAGAACCCTGGAACACACAGTTTATGGTAGTGACTTGGAAAACTGTCCAACCATATTTACCAGAAACTTTGTGTGTTGCTTTTCTTAGTTTGAGGAAAAACACTCTGGCAAAGAGAATACGGGAGTTTGGATTTCTACCTGGACTAATTCACACCAAAAAGAAGTACAATCTCTGTCCTTTCCTACTATCCATGAAAACAGGCACCGACAGGCTTTAAAGTGATGACATCCTTTAACTGTGTACACGTTTTCTTAAATTCTGACCCCCTTTGCTACGTGTTTAAATTCATCCAGTGGCTGCTACAGTTGTGTTTGTTGCCATTCAGCCAGATTTGCATATCAAGCAAAAGAGGTGGAGTAGTTTAATCGCTTGTACTGACATGCAAGAGATTAATATTAATTACAGTCTTCCAAGTATCATTTAGCTTCTTAGCTTTCCTGGTGCTGATTACTTCGGAGCACGTTTGTGCAAGGAGCTTGTTTTACATTTATTTACAGTACATGAAACCCTGGAAACATGTCTTGTGTGTTTTGAATCACAAGCCACATGATCTATGGGATGCATAAAACATAAAGCTGGAATCTATTTACCACTAAAATATGCCCTTTAATATAGTCTCAGTATAGGCATATCTTATTTAAAGTCTCTGCACAGAACAACGTGAAAGTCTAGAATTAACAAGCAGTTAATTAAAGTGCCAAAGTATATCCATCTAAGAGACAGAAGACTAAATATCCTAAATTAACTTAAGATTTATAAGCAGCTCTTTGCCATTACCCTTTCAAAGCCTGAAGACACAAGTTAATGCCTGCATCTGCAAATTGGGTAGAGTATACCAATCTCTCTTCCAAAGTGACTATTCTATCAGGGACTGAGAAAAAAGTAATCAGACAAAACCAGCTCTTTCAGCTTCTCCACAACCAGTGCACAAACAATGTTTGGTCTGTTTAAACAGACACAGCAACAGAATACTAATTTCAGAGTGGTTTCATTTCAGAGCAGTGGCATTTCTGCAATTCATCTTCTAGGGAGTCAGAAACCATAACAATTAACATGACAAAAGAAAAATGAAGACCTATTCCCAGATTTTGATCTATAGTCTATTCTACTACCAGACAACCAGGAAAAACTTGTCTCCTCACCTCCATTTGGACTTATAGAGAAATACTTGCATCTTGATGGACTAAAGAAGTTGCCCTTCATACAGCTGAAATGTCAGCAGGGAAAAAAAAGAAAAAAACAATATTATAAATGGGGACTATACACCAAATCTGGGGATATTGATGAGGTATGCAAATCACTTTTTGAGACACTGCAGGGTGAAGAACTTGGACCTTGTGTAATAAAGGAAAATGTTCTCTATTACAGAGTGAATAAGAAGATAGAGGAAGTATTACCAGGTATCATAATTTTAGGTTAGCACAGCAAGTGACACAGCAAAATTGCAGGGGAAAATGAGATCTCTACCATTGATAGGAAAACTAACAACAAGGTTTAAATTGCAGCACGAAAGGCACAAGACAGGCATTGGGAAAAGCATTCTCAAAGTGCAGAGAGGTAAGGAATGGAATATGTAAAGTTTGTAGAAAAGGTTTTTTTGGGTAGATTCAATCATTACTGATAGACATTTGTAGGCACAGTTGATGATGGACTCAAGCGGGATTTCTTGTCACCTTGAAATCTGAGAGCTCTATTTCTGTCTAATTCCCCAGTCATTAGCATCAGAATAAATAATTCTACTCTGCAAACTAAGGAGATACTTTAAGTCAATGGTGTAAAATTTTTAAAGTCTTGCTGTTCACATATAAATAAATCTATATATGCATTTGTATGTATATATACAAATACATATATTCACCTCCATGGAAATAAGATGGACCCTAAGCAGGATTATTATAGATAATCCTTGTCAACCTCACTGGTTTCCTGTAAGACTCCAGATAAGTTTTCTGAGCTAAAGGGCATATGCTGAGGTGAAGCATTGATAAATTTTCTTTTTTTATTAAATTACAGAATAGACTTGTCACAGGAAGTTCTCTTCTTTGTTGTTCACAGATCACCAGTATTGGGAAAAAAAGCTGATGAATCATACATGAAATGCCCCCCCAAAAATGCCAACACTTACGTAGATTTTCACATGTTCTTTCCTTCATCAATGCATGCAGCAAAAAAATTAAGAATACTCTTACAATTTTAAGACATTAGAACATGCATTTGTTGAGATGGCAAGTTAAAAATGCAGCTTATGAGTTATTTAGACTGTTTGGAGCCATAAAAACAAATCTATTTTATTAAATTTCTTAATCAATATAAAAGAAATAATGCAACTACCAGCAACACCTGGCTCAATAATGTTTAAAATAGTCTATAAACGACTTGTACTGAGCACATGAACTGCAATTCTGCCTGTAGCATGAGTTATGGCTACAAGGATGGCACTAAATTCTCTAAGGCACATCTTAGTTGTTTGGTGTAAAAGGAACCACAAACCTCTATCTTAAATGTATAGGTATGCCAGTCTGGAATGTCTCCTGACCATTCCAGCTTTGCAAACTCTATAACCCCACCCTCTCTATGAGTTTCTCATCTCTGCCTAGTGTGGCCTTTATAGCTTTGGCAAAGTAGCAGGTGGTGGCTGCATCCATCTGCCCTCACAGAGCTCATCCCTCTCGCTGAGCAATCACAGCACCTCTGGGAATGGTGGGTGAGAATGGCAGTGGAGGTTTCTCAGTTGCAGGTCTCTCTGATCACGGACACTGAGGCTCTGCAACTAGCACAGGAGGCTTGGAAAGGCATTCTTACCAAGAAACTTCTTCCTGCCTAGCCAGTGCAAGAAAAACTCAAAAGCATTGAGGCTAGATTTTGCCATCTTTCTTCACATTAATTTACACTCCTTGCAGCTGTCTTTCCCAGAGGGTAATCCGTACGGATTGTGCATCTACCCCATTGTGCAGACTGACTTCACTAAACAGGCATTCCCTACTCTACAACAAAAGTCAGATTTGAGTTTTCCATGAGCAATCCCTGATGACTGGTATTTAAACAATCAAGGTTTAATAAAACAATGCCTCAGACAACTCTTCTTCTCCTAAAACCAGCAGTATAAATATTTGGAAAAGTTGGTGGGTGTTCTGAGTGTAGCAGAAGACTGTAGGAAGAGAAAGACTGAGAGAAACTGACAAAGATGATTAATAAAAGTTTATGAAATAAATAATGCCTAAGGGCTAGCTGCTGCAAAGATAAATTGCCCCTAGAGGAGACAGATTCTAGTTACGGAGAAATGAGCTATCACTTTTGGATAGCTTAATTTATAAAAGAAACAAACTTCTGAGCCTAGAATTATTTATAGAGAGATATTACAAGAAATATGTCTAAGCTGTTAATAATCATGAAAGAGAACAAGGAGGTGTAATGGTCAGTTATCTATCAAGAGATAAAATGGGATGAAATGTATCTTTTTTTTTTAAATCAGAAGATTTTCACACACTAGTTATAAAAAATTAATTTCAAAGGTTGGAATATTGATTCTCTTAGAATTGGTCAGACTATCATTTTCATTCCTGATGGCAGTATGTCATTTTTGAAAGAACACTGCAGTATGTAGCAGAACAACATCAATGAGATCTGTGAAAATTACCTGAAATGCGCATTTTCAAAGGCTGTTGATTATAATAAGATACTCTCCTAGTCAAAGTGAACCCTGAAAGAAACATGCTGTGGAAGAGGCATAATGCTTTTAATCTCTAAAGCATCTCAGTAAAAGGTGTCCTTTGCTCTTTAACATGAAGCAGATCTCCCAGACACAGGGAGGAGATGCAGGGCACTTTGCAAGGCCAAGAACCTCTCATGGACCAAAACACTGCTGGCCTTAATTTCTTTTACACGAGAAACAAAGCCTAGGGTATTCAGACACCTTCTCTGGAGCACTGCTCAGCCACCAAAGCCCTTGGCTCTTTCTCCTTAAGTTCTAAGTGGAATTTGGTATTGAGATGCTGTTTTCTTTATATGTGCATATTTCATTTGTTGCACTGATGCCCATGGACAGAGCATTTGTCAAAAAAACATGATAACCATAATAGGGCAATGCTTTTTGGGGGAATCAGGCCTCTCAAGCAGCATGGTCAAGGGCTGTCTGGATGGTGAGAGGAGTGACCATCGCAGTGGTCCAGCTGGATCAGGAGAAACTCCCTGAACCTTCCAGCACATCAGCTCTTCTGGCTGTGTGAGCATTTTGTCGTGGAGGGTGATCTGATCTAAGATCACAGACAACAGCTCCTACTAAACTCAGGCCATCAGTCACCACAGCTTTCCTTCCCTGCTCCTCAGCTCTTGCCCTTTTGAGGAGGTCGAACTCCCAAAATAAATGGGAATAAATTTCCTCCAAGAACTCAGAGCTTTCCCTCTTCTCTCCGTGTGCCTGGCCGAGGCTGAGGTGGGCAGGTGGGATGTCCTGGGGCTGTGCAGGGCTGTCACAGCCTGTGCTGCTGGGCAGCTGGGGACACCATCAGCCACGGTGTCTGCTGGAGACACCCTGTGAATAAAAAATGGATTCAGCTCTTTAGTCTGGTGCATTTTGGAGCATTTAATTTCTTAACACATTAAAAATAAAACAATGAGTAACTGGCAAGTTATTTTAGCATAATTGCCTAAGGTTATTACCATTCTCTCTGACAAAATTAGGGAAAAGTGTAATCATTGCTGAAGGGTAAAAAGCAGTCAAATTGCAGAAAGCTGGCAATAGCAGGTTAGTTCATGATAAAAATGTTAAACATGAATTATTTTGTAATACTCTTTCCCCAATATTCATGATCAATTTCAAAACAAATGAAAACATAAAGGTTGGGAACACAATACAGGAACAGAGGTGTCCTGGTAGAGGACTTCACTGACCTTTAAGTAATAAAAGCATAGCCTTTTACTTTAATAGACTCTGGCATTATTATAATTCTGTCCTGGTAAACCACAAAATGTGAGTTATTACATATTTTATCCAGGTCAGCTATGTTAGGATGAGGATTTTAAAACAACCACAAAGAACTTCAGTAGATTACACAAATCATATGCAGGATTTGATAGGTCTGAACAGCAAAAAAATAATTATTAGGTCCTTTTAAAGGACTTGTGAATGCAAAGTGTGAATGTAATGATTATATTAAAGTCAAAGAATAGAAAAAGATTTGAGGATTATTTTTTGAGCTCCTTGAAGTAAATTTTCTTTTCACTTTGAAAGCAAGATGACTAGATTAAGACACACCACAGATAAAACACCTTGCCAGGCAGGCAGCCTCCAACCAGTCATCTCTGCATAGCACACTCTTGCACTGTGTTAAAAAGCAGCTGCACATACACATGCTAAGGGAACCACAGTCACAATCTTTAGCATATTAATATGCCTTGTGTGATGCATTAGGAAGGCAAAAGTTCAACTCTCAGTCAGATCAAACACATTCTTGTTATTTACAGTTCTTGGTGTTACCATTTCCCACACCAAACAGCCCTACTGGAAGTAACCCTCCCAGTGATTAGAAAATTGAAGTAACTTTTAGTCTTGAATCCCACCCCACCAAGGGCTGCACTAATGGCTTCCTCTAGATTAGCCTGCTGTGCAGCATCACAACCCAGCACCACCTCTGTCACCCCTGCCAAACTCTGCTGCCACAGTGCTGAGAAACACCCTTGTTAACTGATGCAGGAAGGAAACAGAGAAAAAAAACATTCTGACACAGAAAAAGTCCATCCAGTACATATCTTTTGCTTCTGGAAAGTAAACACCACCATGTTCTCACGGGTGAGTGAATCCTTTTAGTGTGAGTGCAGTGAAGCTAAGCAATAAAACAGGATTTGGCACTTCGCTTTTCTGAAAACCCTATATTTCCTACTAAATCAGCACAACTAGTGAATGCACAGGTTACAGAGGTGATTAGGAACAGCTCAGCCCGGGGTCAGTAAACTCAATGGACTACTGTATTAAAGCTGAGGTGAGGAGTAGTGTCGACACAGGTGGCAGATTGAGACACCTGGGTAGTATTGCAAATCCTGGCTGTGATGCAACTAAGTTGTCACCGTGACAATCACCATATACACAGCAAAATAATCCTCTGTTTGCAACATCTCCTTCTAGATGAGGAATGGTTTGTTAACTGCTTATCATCTGTTTGGGCTGGATACCCTTTGATGCAGTACCTAAAAGCAGGAGTACTGGAATAGTTCCACCAGAAAATAGCTGCAAAAGAGATGTTAGTTAAGCACATGTTAAGTGCTTCTAATAGAGTTAAAAGTAAGATTCAGTAAAGATTTCATATCATAGCTTAAAAATCAACTGTGCAGCAAAACTAGCTGGACAAAAGTGCCATAAATTATACATTAAACTACCTGACAAAAAAACCCAAACCAACAATAAATGATCATTTATGGTAAGTGCTTCCTACTTAAATGTTATCTATTACCTCTGTGATTTTACAGCCTGAAAATGCATCTTATCTACCTACAGTATTTCAATATCCCTTTCAATAATCTTTTTAAAGTACCAAGAAGTAAACAAAGTGCATTAAATTTGAAATAATGAGCAGGAGAGTGTAGAATGCCCATCAAGCTGCATAACACTGCCCTTTCAGAAGCAATCCTGCATCACAACATATTGTACACAGCCACAGAAATCTTTGTTGCACTTAAGATCTTTTACCTGCATTGCTGTCCACATACATTCTGTCCTTGGAGTATGAGACCCAGTGAAATAAGAAAAACCTCTGAAAAAGTTCAGATTAGAAACAATGTACATATAGTCCTAAAATTGATATATTTCATGTATCTAAAAGACCCATCTTCCTCCTGTCTTTACATATTGCCAGGATCTGTATGGAAAACTCCCCTAATCTTCACACCCAGTAAAGTCATGCTATAGATGTCACTTTCATTCAACCCTCCCACTTCAAATGTTTGCCCAGGATATATCCCATGTTTTACTCCTATATCCTTTCTTTTTTACTAGGTACATGCAATAATTCAACTGCATTTTCCTGTATGCAACAATGAAATCCGTAGTATTAAGCCACAAAGACCAGATCTTGAATCACATCTCCTGTCTCATTGCTTCCCTCAACATCTCCATCTTTGTCTTCAGACTCTTCACATCACACTTATATTTCATTAATGTCTGAAAAACCCAGTCTGAATTTCAGTATACTCTTGAAGGTAATGTCAGAAGTACATCAATGTTTTCCCTTTGGAGGAATTTCTCACCAAAATCAATGTAAAGGTATTATAAAAATTATCCCTCATTAAGAGGTCACTGTAAGGGATCGAAAAATGAAGGCACAACAGCAATATTGGAAAACTGTCTGTTAGAAAGCTTATTACAGCAGTGCTCAAATACCAATATACAGCTTTATCTCCCCACTCCTTTCTTATTTATTGTCTCTCATGTTTTACTTCAAACTCTTAGGAACAGAACTCCTTTCCTATGCAGTAGAGAATCTGGAAAAGGACTCCCATATTCACTAATATCAAGATATAAGCATAATCAGCAGATGCTCAGGGAACATTTTCCTGATATGAACATGCAAGAGGGTGTCCCAAGCAATCCCCACTTCAGCAAAGCAATTAAGAAGAAAAAAAATATTCTGGTTCATACTGATCACTGACCCACAACAGGAAAGGAAAAAAGAAGGGTTTGCAACTTATTTTCCTTATCATCAGGTCACACAAAGTAGTCTCAGAACAGTCCTGCATAAAAAAATTTAGAACAAGGAATTTGATCACTGACAAAAAAAGAAATGGTTCAAGGCAAGCCTCCCCAAATTTAAAAAAAAAAAAAAAAAATGTAAAACAAGCCATACAAAGCTTAGCAATAAGACTGTATTATTTTTTTACATTACAGAAGATGGTAACAATTACTGCCATAGTAGAAATTTATTTATGACTTGCAGTTCGTTAAACAATTTCTCTTTGTTATCAAAGCCCAGCTCTCTTTGCATAAGGCTGTGGTATTTTCTCTAACAAAGTTGGTGTGGAACAAGCAATTATTACTACAGTGACAAGACTTAGCACATATTACAAGAGAATCTCAAACACTGAATGAAATGTTAAGTTTTGATAACTGTCCTCCCAAAAAGAATGTTAATGCCATCACTTCTGGACAAAATTAGACTGCATGGAAAATCCCTGGTTTACTTCATCTCGTAGACTGAGAAATCCCTCAGCACAGCATGCCAGCATCATAGAAAATTAATGTACCATATATTAAAGTGAGAGACCACAATATGTTAAAATTTAATTAAATGGCCATGTTTCTAGTAAATCCAAAGAACTATTTTTTGATTTGCACTTACTGACAGGAAAATACTCAGACACGCATGTGAAAATGCATAACAAAGCAACAAGCAACATAAGTTGTCTTTAAATTAGCTTATTTTCTCCCTAGCTTTCCTCTCTCTGGCACAAAAGAGTCAAACAGCTAGATGTGAACTCTCCTTTATTCAGCATTTTCCATGGGTTACCTCGGAATGATCCCCACTTATTTAACTGTCCCTTATATATGACTTCCACGGCGTTTAGTTCCTGTTTAGATTGTAGAAAGCATTTATTGGGATAGAGTTCAGAACTTTAGAGTTCGATTCAGAGACCATATGTGCAACGAATCCCTGAATACCTTGAATATGAAAAAAAAATTCATTCTGAAGAAATAATTTGGTGTCCTAAAGCTTCCAGTGTATTCTCTCTCTCATTGAAATTATTGAATGTAGCAAGATTAGATTTGTGGAACCGAGAACAAAGAACCATGGAAAATGAGTTTCTTGGTTTATGTGTTTAACAAATCCAAATGTGTTTTCATACACTGCAGGCCCTCATCACAGATGAATACTGCACAAAAATGAACCTGAAATAGATTTCTATTCACACTTTGCTGTCAGGCACCTTCCAGCCTGGCTTGGTATTACTGCTCATCTCTTCTCCTTTTACACCCTAAATGGAATACTGAGGAAATTATGTTAATTTAGTAACTCTGAAGTGTCATACAACGGAACTGAGATAAAATTAGGTTTCTATATTCCCTGTTATCAACCAAAGGCATTTTTGTAACATCAAACCATAAGAGTTTCAGTATTTAAAAATATTATTGCTGCAATCATTTGTTTCCATCTGGTCTTGCATGTTCCAAAATTTTCTGATTGGAAAAAAGGACAAAGTTCTCATATTCTTATTTGTTCATAGGGGTAAGATTAATGCACATAGAAAACCTCTGAACTATGAATAAATGGGTGAGCTTTTCCTAAAGTAGGTTATCACTATGTAATGGCCATCACCTCCAGTTATAAAATTAAATTCTTTCAATAACTGCCATAATGGTGCTTTAAGATGCCTAGAATGAATTTCTTTAGTTGTCTCTTAGAGAAAAAGAATTAAGAGGATTTCTTTTAAAGAACTTTTCCATACTCCACATGATGAGAATCCCAAGCCCTGCCAAAAATTACCCTTCCTTTCTCCCTATCTTTCATGTGATGTATTTTAAAACATTACTTTCTTTAGCATTACTTGATATAACCAGAAACCCTTTGGGCTCAATTCTTGACTCCTAACTAGAAATGGAGCATGATAAAACTGAATGTATGATTTAAAGCTATATTAGTTAAATACATGTTTTATTAGTAAATAATATTTGTGGCAGCATTAATTTTTTATGTATGTTAATTACAGAATTAACTTTTCTCTTCCATTACTGATGCATGTCTCTAAATTAATTAAGAGGGAAGCCTCAGAAAATGTGAACTGACACCACTTCATTTATTTTGTAGGTTAATGTTCAAATCCAGTGCCTATCAGGTCAGTTGGTCTGTTGTCCCTATTAACAAAGCAATAACAATATTTATAGGGACTATACAGAAGTTAACATGAATTCCTCCTTCACCCGATTGTCTCACCCAAATGATTTTTGGCTCTGCTGAACAAGATGCTTTTTTAAACAATTAGAGGTTAATACATTCTTGTGAAACTCCAGCCTTTTTAGAAACAACATTAGTTTGTTTTTCTTCAGAAATTTCAATTTAGTAAATAAAATAAAATAAATCGACATGATGAATAGCACATAAATCCTGATTCAAGCATAAAACAACTCCAGCCTTTGTGACCAAGCAAAATTTAGAAGAAATGGTTACTTGATCTACTTGAATTAGCTGGGCATGAGTCTTCTTGGGAAGACACAGTGAAAAAGACGTTTTAGACAGAGTAGAACTATCTGAGACTGATATTAAATATGGTCATAAGATCATCAAAAACTTTGTTAATGTTAATGACAGAGCAGCAGAACACACCAGGAACTAGCCAAGTTTTTGCATTTTGCACATGCCCCTGCACTGCTGAAGTATATCACAACTAGACTGAAAAAGGACCTCTATTAGAGAACTAAAAAGTCCATAAACTGTGTAGCAGGAAATCCTACATTTAATGAAAAACATCATAAATGAAACCAGAAGTAAAATGAATACCATTAGCACGGCATAAAGGTCCAACTCAGATATTTTAAAAAATCACGTTAGAGAAAAACACCCCAAAAATAAAACAATAAAAAGAAGCAATCTGACATAACCAAACAACAAAACAAAGAATCCAGTCTCAAGGAACCCACCAAGAATATTTGAGTTCTGCAAAATACAAGGAATAATTTCAATATCAAATTCTTGTGTCACTAACCACAGAACTGCACATAACTTTCCTGGTTATATTTTGAGAGATCGCACAACACAAAAAAGTTCTACTTCATGCAATTTTACTTCTCACCCACATCACCTTTTGTAGCAGCAGGTGGTCAAACAATGGCAACACACTAATACCAGATTCCCTAATGTGACTTACTGGAGCTCACTTATGATACTACTTTTATCCTGGTGGCATAAAGGTAGCACAAAAATGGAAAAAACCTGCGCTACGTGCAATGCAATGTTTTGAGCCCGAGAGAAAACACCATATGGAAAATTGTTTTCTTTTGCGTCATCATCAAACAATTTCTAAATGATGTTAAAAGCTTCTTATGATTCAGAGATTATTTTTATAGACATTCATATACATGCAGGCACTCCTACATTCTTCATGCAATTGCTAATCAGCTATTTATTTTAATTATTAATCACATATTTAGTTAAATTGCTAGTACACGTTGCTTTTTTGGAGGCACCAGCACAAATTTTGACATAAAAATTCTACTAAATGTTTGTTGGAAGAATTTTTTACACCTTGTACAAGATACATCCTGTATCTGTACCCCATTCACTAGGTCCATATTAGATTCTTCATCCAGGTTACATTATCATTTAACATCAGAGCATGAAATTTTAATATCTGTTCAGCATTTTTCTGAAAGCTTCCCTCAATCTCTTTTGTTAAACTAGATGTAGTTAATCTGTATTTAACCTATTATTTGACCATAAAAATGTTTTAAGTTTTCTGTTGGAAAACAAAAAAAATAGCAGTTTGGCCTTATTCTACATTTCCCCTGAAAGAAACAAAATAAAGATTTAGGGCTTGTGCAGACACCTGAAGAAAACAGACATATTTTTAAGAGTGTTTAGATCCCAGCAGTTCCTATTTTTCTCCGCTGCTACAAATATTTTTTTTAAATTTTGATCATTCATATTCACTGTCTAGAGACAACAGAAATACAAAGTTCAATGAAGTTCTACTTGTAGGCTTTTTCACATATTAAGTAGAATACAAATACAAAGAAAATTAAATAAAGCACTATGTTTCATGGAATAGCATGTGTAGCTACAAAGGAAATAATCCAAATAGATTATTTTTTGTTCTTGAATTAGTTATGAAAATGTGGTGGCACACCGCAACCACACAGGAACAATGAACCTTCAAAAAATGATGTTTCATTCAGGGAAAGAAGGCTTTGCAGTCATAACAACAGTAATTTATTCTGAGCCAGATCTAATTTTCTTCTTGGTTGTTACCTCCCCTCTTTTTTCTTTTAACTTTGCCATTGGAAATGGCAAATGTTTTTCAAGTTCAATGTCACCATTAGAGGATATTCAAGTTCATATAATTCTTTTATACTTCAGGTTAGATTTATTGTCTTCTTTTTTTATGCTTCTGTGAATATCAAATGTGCTCTAATTCAAAAAAATCCCAACAAAAAGCGTTTGTAACCTAAATAATAGCATAACCAGGAAACATGAGACTCTGCTTATTTATCATAAAAAATTCTTAGAAACATTGTTTTCAATTGAGTGAATTCATTGTAATCTAGAATAGATATTTATAGCTGATCATATTGCAGGTGGTATCTTGGGATAATCTTACTTAATTTTTATATGAATAGATTTTAGGATGGTTGTTACTTCAACCAAATCGTCTGTCATTGAGTGTCAAATGCTGGACAATGTCATTAGTGCAAATAATTAAGCAGCTAATGCATTGTGAGGAGGATATTCAATTATACCCCACTGGAATTGCATACCATGAGTGTCTTAACCAGGTCAGTTTGAAATGCTTGTATCTATCATTACAACATCATTCACTGCAACAGAGAGACTGAACTAAATCATCCAGTGACTATTCAGCCACCAATTTCCTATTTCAGCCTTGTCTGACATATATATGAATATTATTTCTCGATTTCCACCTTGAACATGCATCCCATGGGAACATTAAAAGCAGACGTGGTACAATGGTTGGCTTGCAATAAAAAATAAGGCTACATTTTAATGCAATTTTACCAAGAGAGAACTATTACACAGAACTACCTAAAGGTAGAAAACTAGCTAACACTTCATTTCAGTTTAAAGGAAAGCAGGTTAGTTGAATGTGTTCATCAAAACTACTTTAAGACAGGATATTACTGCTTTATCCTATTGCATAAATCTATGAGACTTGAAATGTGTATTTCACACCTTTTCCAGAAATTATTAGAAACCACAAGAAGTCAGAAATCACAGAATTTTAAACAGGGTGAAGATAAAAGTGGTTGAAGACATGAAAAGATTTATATATCTGTTGACTGGAAGAAATGTAGGTTGTAAACGCCAAAGTAAATATTTCTGAATAACAATCAGGAAACTGATTTAGCAATGACATTTAAACTTTTACAGATTGTGCTGAATTACAAAATTGATTTCTGCTTTGTGTGTTACTTTCCTAGACTGCCCGAGTAGAAGTGGTGGTTCCAAATTTTCTGATGTAAATGTCTTCCACCCCAAATGTTCTGTCAGTAGAAGCTGATAGTACTTGTGAAAAAAGTCTAGCTCCAAGAAATTCTTCAGTGTGTTTATTTCCATAACTGACTAATAATGAGCCCTACTACCCCCAATAAACATTCACACCTAATTTATAGCTATATTTTAAGATTTCCTGTTTAAAATTTTGAATTCAGTTTAGGACAGATAAAAAATTCTAACTTCTAAAGTAAAAATTAAAAATATTAATCCCTACCTCACAGAGGTATCTTTCTATTGTTTATTTAATCCACCATTTATCTTAATAGCAAAGTGGGTACCTGCAGATGTGTGAGTGGAAGAACAGTGCAATGACAACTTTGCATTCTCCTGCTACCAACCTTTAGAGAGTAACATGTAACACATTGAGGCGCTTGGTTTAACAACAGGGAGAAAGGAAAGAGTTGAGTTCAGTCAACTCAAAACTGATTTTTGATTATTTCCTTCTATAAATGGCTTTATATTTCAACTACATAGTGCTCTAAACTATACAGTGGCAACTTTGAAATGTCCGACTTTTTTTGGAGCTCTTCAAATGCAAAATGTCCTACAGATGTTTAGTTCTCAGGAGTGTGGCGGGTTGATCTCTTAGTTGCCATGTCAACACTCCCTCCCCCTGGGAAATGTGGAGGCGGATCCCCCCGCCGAAGCACCCTCCCCTCTCCCAATCCCCGTGGATCTCCTGATCCCTTGTCCCTCTCCCCATTGGTCCTTTGTACATCACCCCATCGTTTGTGTACC
>VWZT01012394.1:0-49263 GCA_013397055.1 Pachycephala philippinensis | reverse complement strand
AAAAAGAGAGAGAGAGAGCATTTTTATAAATGTCACCATATGTATTTTTAGTCTGCTATTAGTACCAATTAAATGAAATTACAAGTTATTAAGTTAAATGAGTTTTTCCTGCTATTCCAATCATTTGCAATGTTATCTCCTCTGTACTTGATTCAACTAAAGTCAATCCAAACTATATTTAAAACAGAAGCAAATTGCTGCTCTCTCGCTGTGTTTCTGAATTAAGTTTGGTGTATGCACATACCATGTTTTGAAAAATCATTCACATAGAAATGTCACATTAACACAAATAATACTATAATTGAGATGTCATCACCTCTTCCCACTGACACAAAAGACAAGTACCATGCAGCAATTTTTTTTCAGTAGGAAGTACATTCACCAGCTCGAAGTAGCTTAATAGAGAGTTCAGGAATTAAAACAACCTACTTATTTTTTTAGTCTAACTAATCAACTAGATTCTACATTTCACATTGTTGTATACGAAATACCTGCCAAAATGTAAACAGTATCTCTCTGCAAACACATTCTTTTGGTTTCCAAGAACTTTCAAGAAAAGTGTATTTTAAAAACGGATCCTTCTCTTCTGTTTAAACCACTGTTTTATGATTATTTACATCCACCAAAAACACGGATAGTTGACAAAAATACAGGTAAAGGAATTACATACACATAGGATTCCTATGCCCCTGTGCAATCCATCAAGATCTGACCACTACATCAAATTCTTTAACCTCTTCCAGTGCTGCAGGAAAGGACAGGGCAGCCGAGGAAGAAACAAAATGGATGCTACTCAGCATGGTCTACAGAGTTCTTAAATTGGAATTTCTGAAGAAACTGTTCTGCTATGTTTACAGAAGGAGGATGAAAAGAATTAAATAGAAAAATTCTAACCTTGAAAAACTGGGCTCCAACAGAAGGTACAGACTTGTATCTAAGGATGGAGGAAAATAAACTATGAAGTTTTGTGTCACATAAGATTGAAATTGGAAACGATAAGTATGAGATTTAAATGAGTAGATTTTGCTTTGGTAGGAAAGAGGAGAAGCAGACAGTCAAAAAAGGACCAGCTACTGGAAATTAGACCTACATCCCCAATACTGGTTTTGGACATACAACATGCATCTCCAGTGAAATGCAAACAGAAGTCAATTCATGCTCTTCTGAGATAAAAGGGAGTTTTGCCAATGAGATGAAGTCTACAGCCAGTAGAAAAATCAAATATTTACAAAGAAAGGCTTAAACTGTTCTGCCAGAGCCAGGTTCAGTAGGAGTAACTTAATTGATGTTAACAGTGCTTTAGCTGACAACTCAGCAGACTCTAAGACATTAAACTCTATCATCTGTGTGTGTGAGGATTTCAACATTTTCGTTCTATGCCATTCAGCTGCTCACATTTTTGCTCTGAATATTACTCTCTTAATCTCTTTAAATCTGTGACTTCTTTTTTGCATAATAAATTAAAAGCCAATTGTAATGTGATAAGACCTTCTTTCTCTTTGACAAGAAGAAACTTAGGAATCTGCCAATATTAGGTAAAACCTTTTGTTCCTTAAAATTGTTCTAGACAAATTGCCTACTGCAAAAAAAAATTGCCTGCTGCTTACCAGGCTTCTCATTCTGAATGTATTTTAAATTCTTACTGACAGGTGACTTCATCGATGTCACTATAAGAATGCTGCCCAGGGTCATTTAAGAAAAGAAAGGGAAAAAACAGATATTTTCTTCATACTTTCTTTAGTCAATGATTTTTAGAAGCTATTAACAAGTCTCCAGACTTACTTTTTCACCCTCTTTTTGATAAATAGCTTAAAAGTATTCAAGGAAAAGTGTCCAAACAACCTAAAGTTTGGATGTACTTGGGCATTGAATGAGCTGGTACAAAAGAAACTACATTGAGTGCTGGTTTGGGTTTGGTTTTCAGTGTGAGTAGCACTTATGATCAAGCCGTGTGAGCAGGCAGAACTAGGTATTTTGGCTTCATAGAGGGTAGCAGATGTCCTCTGATAGATATTGAATTATGTTTGAGCTGGGGACAAATAGATGTTTCAAATCAGTGCTTAGCTGGTTTATCAGACAATATAAAGAAAGCGTTACCATTTTCACCATGTCTAATATGTAGCTGGGTCAGTATTCTAAAGTCACGGGAGTTCATATCTTTTGAAACTTTTATTTCTTTATTGGGAGTAGTTTTAGAAGCATTTTCTAAAGCAGAAATCCTGTTTGTCAGTGCTGACCTCAACACATGAACAAAGAAACAACCTAACAAACTTACTGAAACCATGACTGAATATATCTAATGACTCAGCAAAACAGAATGTAAATTAGAAATTGTAAAGGTGCAGGGATAGCTTAACTTTATACAAGTAAAAGAGAACAGTCTTAACATTCTTTTAAGTTTTAAGAAATACTCCTTTATGTAGGTGTCCTAAAAGCCTGGCCCATTCTCATATACCACAGGTTGCAAGCATTTAAGAACTCTCTCCTGCTTGTGAAAATCTCTGCATGAATGTGATAAAACACAACTCTGCAATAAAACACTGCATTATGGCAGAGCCCTGCTTCAGCACCTACTCATTAATAAACAGCTGCCTTAGAAATGAGGCAACTTGATGCTTTTTATTACCTCCATTTTGCCTTTTTTGGGGGTAGTAAATATAGGAAAGTTAATTCCCCATACAGAATTGTTAAGTGGGCTATGTTTTGCCAAAATCCTACTCCCTTGATCATCCCAACACATGCATAATTCACTCTCCAGCCTTAGTTCTTGCTTTGAGTTTAGAGTTCAAACTTAGTTACAATGAGGAATTTCAGTCAGAAGTTTATTTCTCTATAAAGTAATTTAACTTCTGTTTAATCGAGGGTGTAGAGTAGATGTCATCAAATTTATTTAGTTAAGAGCAGAATACAAGGAAAGAAATTGATTTGACAAGCTAATAGTTTTCTAAGAAACATATAGAGCTGCTCCTAACATCCTTTTGCCACTGGTCTTTTCGTTGAATCTCCTTAGGTTAGAAAGAGGCTGTCTGGGTATTTCAAACTAGATATGCCTTATGATATTCTTATGTAAACTCAGTGGGTCCATTTCTGTAAAGGTTGTCACATGTCTAGTTCACCATGATAATTATGTTGACAGAAATGGTTCCTTCAGCATTTAAGCCTGTTTTAAAAGGAGCAATAATATTAACAAATGAGTTCTGCGACGCCTTACACAATTCTGAAGCTATTTCAGTCTGCATGTCTAATTCAGAGGTGATGTATCCCTGAAGCAGGTTTGCAAAGTGCAAGGCAGTGCAAGTCACGGGAAGAGAAATAAGCAAAGAATTCGTTCTACACCAACAGCAGTGACACTGTTGGCATGGCTGATGGTTCAAAAGTACATTTTTCTTGCTATTATTTCAGGTTTGCCAGAATGTTTATGATTCTGTTTGGTTCTATAGTGATAGATTTCACAGGTATCTTGCAACTTCCTAGGAAAGAGTATCAATCCAGCTGTGTGCTCCTTGTTCCTTTCAGAAGACCTTTAAACTAATATTAGTATTGCAACGACAGAGGGCCAGAATTCCCCGTCTGCATACACCTACCTTGCCTCACATAAGGCCATCTCTTTTGTGATGGTTATGGCATTCTCAAAAATTAATAACCAAGAACTTTGGAAATAGCAAACTCTGATTGGTATTTCGTGGCTCGTTATAATCCAGTGCAGGAAACTGATGCAAAATTTACTCTTATTTCTATTCTGGGCTGACTGGGAACTTCCAGTGCAGCAGTTTCAACCTGTAAATAAGAATTAAGGATTCACTGCAACAGAAAGGGAGCATGGGGGGATTGTGATGCTATAGTGATCTGTCTCAGGCATTCACCTATGGTTGGAACGGAAGTGCGGACCCTTCTCCAATGTCCTCAAGAGTAGATATGAGTCTGCATTCCTCCACAATAAATAGATAAAACAGTGGTAAGAATGTGTAGTATTTCCTCCATAGCAGTAAAATTCATAGTCCACAGTTCCTACCCTCGGATTTTGCTATACTATTTCAACTTATAGATTCTCTGCTGTCATATGTAACCTGAATTCTGTTACAGAAAAGAAAAAAAATCAAACCATACATCCATACAGAGCTGCTGAAATTTCTCAGCTGATAGGTGCTTTTAACTATTCTCTTATTTCCATATAACTCTGAAATGGAAAAATCCTCAGAATTAATAATTCATTTTAGAATGACATCAGCTTGTTTGTAAAACACAAATTTTTTTCTGCCTAAACACAGTGGCTCCTGGGGAGTGTTATGAACTTTCAGATTAATGTCAATTCTTTACCTCTTCCTGACTCTGTCTTGACTTTTTTCCCTTTGTCCTGGAGCTGTACCTGCCTGTCAAAGTACTGAGCTGCAGCTTTTAACACCACCTCCTGCTTGTTTGATTTATGATATTTTCTCCTCTTATACTTGGTGATAAATCTTTGCAAGGAACAGTACTCTAGCCACCGACCAAAATTGCCACCTTCTTCATAATCACATTTATTCGGTTTCTAAGATAAGATCTGAGACACACAACAAAGGATAAAGGGGCCTTTAACCAAAACACTAAGACAAGTCTTCTCTTAAATAATTCCAGAATTCATGTCAGGTAGCTGAGGGCAATAAAAAGAATGAATCCTAAATTATCCCAACCTGTTCATGTTGTGCCTTAGTTGGGACAACTGTCAACCCTCCACTCTAAATCACAGACTATTATTTAAAACTGACACTACTTCCCAGGTGAACCAAAAGTTGTAAAATCAAGAAATGAACTGCATTTCATCATAGGCCAAATCTTAGAAAAGGCGGGAGGAATACCTAGGGGAGTGCAGCCGCAGTTTGAGACTTAGAAATCTCTGGGCATTTTCCCCTTCCCTTTCAACATCAGAGTGCGAGTTAGGAGAGGATTGACAACAATGAAATGCTTTTGGGTTTAAATTAATTGATATTCTGCAACATAATTATCCCATTTTCAAAGGGCACTCTCTTAATTCTCGTTTTTGTTTCTTTCAAAACTATTCATTCCAGAGTCATATTGCTGTGCATAAGCTGGAAACACCAGGGTGTTTCTAAAATGCAGTGCACTGCCAGGTGGATGTGCTGGCACACTCTCATTACCCAAGGGCAGCAGAACACTTTATTCTGGCAAATTACAAGTGTGCAGAGGCAGGCTATAACGTTTCTAAAGCTACATAATCCAGTATTATTTTGTGCAGGCTGGACCTGTTTGAATGCAGTGTGGCTGTATCCAGCACACGATGCCATCGAGCCACACAGACATTCTCTTGCATTATGGATTTTCACTATTTCTCTACTGCTGTAATACAGTTTTTTAGACCCTTGCCAAACATTTTCCTGCAACATCTTGAGAAGTGTTTGGTGTAATACTGCAGTTTCAGAGACAACAGCAGATGAGACAAAACCCTGGGGATAATCCAGCATGGTTTTCCATAGGTTTGGATTGTAAAGTTAAAGTTCTTGATATTTTTATGATAGTAATATTTCTCATTAAGTAGCAGGCCAGTCTATGAAATCACTGCAAAAGTGTTTTTGTTGCATGACCTTCTATTATTTAAAAATTCCTGATTATCTAGGAAAGAGCTACTGCTATTGGCTACAAAAATGTATTGCTTGCTGCGGAGGCCTGTACAAGCAGTAAACAGTTGAGGGTTACACAAAACTTGCAAACAAAAAGAACAAATAGTACTTTTTTAAGAGACAATAGAAATATTTCAGTAAAGAACTCTATCACTTTCATCTGACAGATGCTTATTTTGGGATCTGGTACTGCATATCTCTTCCTGTGAGGGGAGGCCAAACTTCTTTCTCCCCTTCAGGACACTATTTTAAATAGGCAGTTTAATTACTGCCTGCATTCACTAGTTTTCTGCAGGGTAGATGCACTCTGCAGTCGGTTTGAGAATACTGAGCCTTTGGCAAAGAGCAAGCATAACATTATCTTTGGAATCTTGCCCCTGGAAAGTATTTCTAGATACCTGAAGCAGACAACTGACAGCTTTATCAAAACTTGGGAATTTGCCATGATCTAAGTATTGGAATTACTGAGCTTGTCCCTAAAATGCATGGCCTTTCTGATGGGTAGATAAAAAATGGGAGCACAGAAATTAAGCCAGGCACTCATTTCTTTTGAAGGTATATTCTTCAATAAATGTCAATATATTGAAGTTGTCAAGTGTGTTAGAGGACACCTTTCAGGAAGCTACTAAGATGTGCTTTACATCCACTGATGACTTTCTGCTCTTGTTAAGTTCTTCATCACCAAAAGGAAACATTTTTGCATTCATTGCTTGCTAGAATCGCAGAAAGAGTGAATCCCTATAATTTAACCATGAACTCGCTCATGAGCAGAGCCCGTACCCACCTCAGCTCCCCACTGAGCAGTGCTGAGGTAACCTGGAAGGCCTGCACTGGGAAGGGTCAAAGTTCAGTGGCTACCCAGGGCCATGTCCACCAAGTTCACCTCATGGATGGAGTTCACAGCTGTAAAACCTGACCCACAGCCATGCTGATAGAGCTCACTAGCTCCACTGAGCACCACAGCACAGCAAATATTCAGCATCTGCACCCAGATGGCTTAACCTGGACTCCACTGAGGCTGTCCCCAAATCGCTTTCCCAACAGGTACCAGGTCAATTCCTCATAAGGTTTCTTCACATCCACTCAGCACATTCATGAGGTACCTCCCCCATCCTGCACTCCCTGTTCCTCAGGCTGGTTTCTGGCTTTCTCACACCAATTCCAGCACCCAGCAGATGCCGTGAATTAAACCAATAATGATGACAGCAAGAAGTTTCGCACATCAGCTTGTGACCCCTGGGTGGAATCTCCATTGTCATCAAAAGCTTTGTTTACTTAAATACAATGTTTTGAAAATGTTTATTAAGAAAAAGGTATGTTCATAATACAATCATTAAATTGCAAGTGGATCCAGAGTGCCAAAAAACACGGTAAAGCACCACAGAACTCTTACTCTTGATGTCATCAGAACAAAAGCAGAGAGTCACAGTCATTTACCACATTGTCTTGCCTAGCAAAAATTTGTAGGATGAAGTGCAAGTATTGAAAATGCTCAGTGTTCATCTATCAAGCAATGCCACTATAAATATTAGAATTTATTGCGCTTATTGCATTGTCAAACGCATCTGTTCTGTTGGCATTTAGAATTGGATAAAGGCTGAGACATGAAAAAAATTACTTCCAGCAGCACTTAGATAAATGTCACTTCCCAATGCCCATGTGCCCATGCTGTGTTGGCCGTCACATTGCTTTCCCCCAGGGACAGCTTTATTTAATCTTTTAAATAAAAGTACAAGATATATATATATATGTGTGTGTGTGTGTGTATGTGTGTGCCTGTGTGTATAGATACCCACAAACTACTTCAGCTAGGAAGAATTAAAGTAACAACAAATGAAGGTTAGTGTCAAAATAAAATACAGCTCCAGAAATATTTGTTCAGTTTTTAATACTGCTCCAATAACTATTGTAGGATATTAAGGAGGAAAAAAAAATAAGAGACCTTTTTTAATGTGACAAAGTGTCCCAACTATCAGCTTGCAATAAGGACCTCAACAGGGATTTAGCAGTGACTTGCCCAATTCTGAGCTTATATTAACTAAGATTTTTGGAACTTAGAAGAATGTTACAAGCTGACAGTGGAAGTTTTAGACACCCTAAGAAAATCTTACATTTAATAATAAGTGACAGAAGGAAATTGCACAGTACCCTCTCCTTACTGAAAAGGCAAGCAGTGACATGACAAATAAAAGATGGCAAAACATGCATCTGAGTTATTGGCATTATACTTATCATATAGCCGATTTCCAGAAATAAAAACGGCTAAGAGGTTAGGTATTTACATGAATAATTAGAAAATCCTATGACATCTTCAAAAAAAAGAAAAAATCCTGATTCTTACATTAAGATGGGAACTGCAGTAAACTACAGCTACTGATTTCACAGGCATTATTCTAGTTGTGGTGTGAGTTACCTTAGATTAAAAAAATAGTAATGACAATAATGTACAGTAGCAGTGATTCATCTACTCTTATACTCCCTGGCAGGCAATACTTCATTAGTTTGGTATAAAACTTTTCTACTGCCTTGTCTTTGTACTTTTGCTATCTTGTTCTTCTGTGCAAGCTTTAAGTAGGCTTTTTTCTTGAGGCTGTATTCCCCTTAGACCTGCAATGATATTGTGTAACCCAGATCCAGGAAGCTGAGGTTTTTCCCTGTTTGTGCCACTCAGTGTGCTGCAGCTCCTTGCTGTTCTTGTCTGGGAGGAAAATCCAGAGCAGTGCTGTAGCTGTGCTTTATAGCATCATCAGTTAGGTTGGAAAAGACCCTTAAGACCAACTCCAGTTGTTCATTGAACACTGCCAACTCCACCACTAAACCATCTCCACAAGTGCCATATCTACATGGATTTTAAATGTTTTGGGTTAGGGATTACTTTATAGATCATCTAGTTGCAACCCCCTGCAGTGGGCAAGGACACCTTCCACTAGACCAGGTTGCTCAGAGCCCCATCCAAACCCACTTGCAGGAATGTGACATGACAACTCCTCTGGGCAACCTGTTCCAGTGCCTTACCTCCCTCACAGTAAATAGTGTATTCCTTATGTCTAATCTAAATCAATCATCTTTCAGTTTAAAGCCATTAACCTTGTCATATCGCTACTCCCCTCTCTGGCTCAAAGTAGGCCTACTTTGGGTACTGTAAAGTGCTCCCAATGTTAAAAGAAACATTAAACACCCAATCGAGCAACCTGAATGTTGCTACCAAGTAATGTTGTACAATGGAAAGTAACCCCTTTGCTCTCCCCCTAAGGTAACAAGTTTCAAGCCCAGAAGCACTGGATCGGTTGCTGTTCAAGGTTGCTGTATGAAATTCAGATTCAAGTGGATTCACTCTGCTGGAAGCCCTGCACACACTTCCTCTCATCTTTCAGGATAACCAGCACTTTGTGCTGCACAGCAACGCTCCAGCTGAGGCCCTCAGCCCAGCACACACTTTATCTCACTACCTTACATTATTTTCCATCTCTGTCAGGCACTAAAGTACCATGTTAACTGGCTAGGGAAACTACATAAGCCACAGTGAGACCTTACTTAGAACAGCCATGAGGACAGCACACCTGCAATTTTAATCTTATTGCTTCTGCTCTTTTACAAATACAGGTACACATGGCTTGAATCCCTCAATAGTGAGGAGTAGGAATAAAATCACCAAAAGCAGTGGGCTATATTTAAAAATCAGAGTAAAGGCAGTGCCTGCATTTGTAAGGTTCTGACATTCAGCTCAGACGCAGGGTCAGCTTTGGAATCTACAACTGGAAAAATGTCCATAGCCTCCCCCAGGGGAAAAATGCACAGATCCTAAAAGTATCAGTGAAACAAATCTTATACTATTCTTTCACTGCAATGCACGTACTTGGAGAGTGAACATGTTCTAAAATATTATTTCTATGGTCTAGTATTGAAATAATCTCTTTGAGCATACCCGAAACTGATTTAGTGAGTCGACATCAGCTGTCTCTAGAATCCTCTAACTTCGGAAAAAGTTGAAGAATTTTACTTCAGAACTGACCTTTAAGAAATTAATGTTTAAGCACAATAGAGATGTGAAATACACGTTTTGAAAACAGTAATATTGCTATCTCCTCTATCCGATTACCAGTTAATCTCTCCCATAAATTATTTCAAGACCTGTAACACCAAAGTAGGCTTCATATTATACTGGACTGAAGGGTTTTTTACCTTTTTTTTTAACAATAAATCTACATTTCTGCAGCAAATGTCTCCATCCTCCTCACTGAAGGTAAAATATTTTCTGCTATACACATAAAGTAAAATATATTGCGGATACTTCTTTTCTCAGAAGGTACATAACAGTATCTCTAACAATGTGCCTTTCTTCTCAGAGAGACAGAGGAAAGTAATGGAATATGTAATTTTACAGAAGTAATTATAAGCTTGAACAATTTTGAAAATAGGTTGTGAGGAGTAATTTCAGGAAACTGAGGCTTACAGAACATTTCTGTTAAATGTAACTGGGAACAAAACTATTGTTGAATATGTGCCCTTGGTATTGTGATGATATCTAGAGCGAAGGAGGGAGTCAGTAGCGTGTTTTACTTCCAATTCTATACTCACGTCCTACTTCACTCCCACCCAGCAGGGGCACATGTGCCCACAAGCTGTCTAGACACAGACATCAGGCATTGACTCTACAGTACTGTATTGCCTTGCTCAGAGATTATTTCTTGTTTCAAGCATATTCTAATCAGCTAAAGACTGAAATCACTTTGCATGCTTTTTATCCACCAAAGACAATATCAGGGCTCTAAGCACATCCAGTACCACTGCTTGATTGCTACAGGGTCTTCTTCAGAACGGTCATTAACATTAACATATTATTAACATTAACATATCAAAGCCACCTGAAGCCAATTAGTTACGTAAATTATATTTCGAAAATATACTAATAACAGAGCTACATCCAGCCGTAATAATGTTACAGGACAAAATGTTATTTACTACTTTGATCCTTCAGCTCCCTTCACTAAAAAGTTTTATAGTTAAGGAATTACTCAAGTTTCTCTGAAAGACTTTTGGTGCTCTGAAAGCACCAAATAAGATGTTCTGTTATCTTTTCCAGATATACTTTTTCTTTCCTTAAACCTGCTATCATAGTAGCCACACCTCTAATGTTTTTGTGTTAAGAAGATCACTACAACTTCATTTTAAATATTTAACCTGAAAAGGGAATTTAGACATTCAGTGTGTCATAAAAAGACATAAAAGACTGATTTTTCTTGTTTCTCTAGATGACAGCCTACGACTTATCTTTTCTTTTATTTGCCAAACAGTTACCGAAAAAGCCATCTTTGGTAACATGATTGATGCCAACAGCATTTTGGGAAAAAGAAATTTGAGCTTTCTATTTTATTAGATGTCCACTAATGCCACATATCTCCTCTCTAAAATTTAGCTGCACTTATAGAAAGTGACAATTAAACAAATGCTTAAGTGTTTCAGTAAATCAGAATCCTTGTGTTACAGATGCTCCCTCATTCCTTCTCCACTGTTTCCCAAGGCTGCAAGGTCACTGTGCTGAACCCGCTCACGCAAGGAGACAATGGAAGCATTCACTGCCAATGTGAGCCCAGGTTTGCACAAAGATGTCTTGACAGAGAAAAACAAGACACTTATTAAGCTAATTTTGGTGTTACTTCTAAGCTCCAGATGTCATTGCCCTTACAAAGTCACAAGTGGAGTTTAAATAATGTTCAGCATCACCTTAGAAGGTAACTTGAATTACATTCAGTCCTCAATGGAAAGATTTAATAGAATATCAAATGCTGCTTTTGTTGTTTGCTTTGCATTTTGCATCCAAAATGCAGAGTCAGACCCTTCAGGCAAAGCTTTTCCATGAAATGATATATACATTGTAAAGAATAAATGCAATAGAGGGATTTAGGCAGCAATACTGCATCTTTTTTTTTTTTGTGGGCAACATGCCAAATTTAATCAGTTTGCTTCCTATGCCTGCCTGATTTGATAAGAAATAATAGCTGCTGAAGGTAGCTGATAGCAAGTGGCACAGATGATAGTATCCAAGCTATTTTTTCTTTAAAAAACAACCAGACCAAAGCTTATCAGAAATATTATCTGTCATGAAATACTTTTATATTAAAAAAATCAAAACTATGATCAATCAACAGCTAGCAAATATATACGATTCGAATCACTAACATTTAATTCACCATTTGTTGTGAGAAATAAAGATATTTACAATGCAGAATAGAATATCCTCAGAAAAGCAAAAAAGCATTCTTCTGACTAAAGACAGTGACACAAATTAGAAGCTGAGTAAATTTTGGAAAATCGGTTATTGGTGTGAGCATAGTTCACAGTATTGGAAGTGGTTTGGCTAATTATCATTTATTTCACTAGAATAGCTTCCAGGACCTGATGCCATGCCAACAAAAGTTTAAGGAGTGGTACAAATTGACTTAAATCAGTTTTGCATCAAGAGTATATCTCTGATTTCAGCAGAGAACTATAACTACACATAGAATCTTTGACATAGGTCCCTTCATCAAGGAAGTCACACTCCTAATATCACAGATATGCACTGAAAGTAATTTATCTCAAAACTAACTACATAACTCCCTTGTCCTCCTCACCACCCCTAAGTTTATAGTTAGAAAAATGGACAATGATGATGAAAACAAAGTGGATTCAAACACATGATCTAACTCTTATTTGGAGCAAGGCCCCCCAAGCCATTACTGGGAAGAGGCTCATTACACTGGGGTCAGACAGTACTGGAACAAAACCATGTCCCTGCCCTCAAAACAAAACAAATTAAATGTTCCAGAATTCCATGCTTTTGCATCAATTTCTTCTGTTTCAGACTACAGCTCCTTTAAATGTTCTGTTTGATATCAAAGGGCCGGAACAAACAAACCACAGTTAAATTAATACTTTCACTGATTGGGAAGGTGCTGCTTCTGTCCAAAGTTATATCCCTAAATACAGAGAGAATTCTGAAATGCCTGAATTTCTCACGTCAGTTATGATTGAAAAAGGTTCAATTAAACTCAGAATCAGGCTCAGTGAGTCAATAAAAACCTAAACATTTAGATAAAAGGATTTTTGATATGACTAAGAGTGTTAACTGAAGCACCTTCAGATGTGGTCTTCCTCAACTGAAATCTAGAGTAACTCTGCCAAGAGGAGTTTCAGATCCGGTTCTGACAAATATACCCTGTAGAATTCTATTAATTTACAAATTTCAGATTAGAAGTTACCTTTTACTTGATCAAAGGAAAGAAACCCCAGTGCTTGTACAAACAAGCCGAAGTTTTTCTGTTCTTTAATGATATATGTTATGTCTTCGAAATCTTTATTTCTGAATAGTTTTTTCTTTGCTTCCTTCCTTATCTATCCAAGCACAAGCTGTACTGAGATGTGAGGACCTTCCTCAGTCCCTGGAAGGGAAAAGATCCTCTTCCTGCACTTGTACCCTCTTGGGACCATGATTCCAAAGAGGCCCAGCCATGTGGAGATATGGTCCATAATGTTTTAGAACATAATTTCCTTGTAGGAAATTCGTATGTGTCATATACAACTTGCACCACTGGTTTCTGTTGGCAGATGACAACAAATGTCAGTACATTAAAAGTTTATGAGAAATTCACATTTACCACTCAGAACTATTTAGGAAAGTCACTGATTAACAGCCTTGTAGTGATGCAGAAAGTCTTCTGCTGGTCCAGCCCAATGCAAATGACCAAGCTGGTCTTTATTTAGTACATGCTGGAGCCTGGCTGCCAAAAATGATGAACAGTTCCTGCCAGATGATGATTTACTGCTCCTGTGCAGCTGTGAGCATCAGTTACAGATATGTAGCATGCAAAAAATGTAAAATCAGAAAGGTGTCATTGCTCTAGTCCTAGCAAAAGAACTATTACTGTTATTTCAGGAGACTGCTGCCTTTAAGGTAATTAAACACTGACAACTTCGTTCTCTCCCTGTTTAAGATGACTGAAGTTAGATTATATTAAAACCTCCTCTAACTCCCTGTGCAGTATAACTCCCATTTAAAAATAAATCTTGAAAACATAATTGATTATCCAGGACAATTCTAGCTCTCATTTTCAGTTAGGAGTGGAGGTGGCAGACTGGGCAATGCTGATGAATGCTAAACAGCCTGTGACTGATTTTACACGAATACTCTGCCAACCCTATAACACAATGAAGTATATTCGAAGTAGAAACTACAAAATCTATTTTAAATTATATGAAGACTGTATACTGGGAGAAAAGAATTAACCAATTAATTTTTAACTCCACTAAAAGCTAATTTCCTTTTTTTTTTTTTTTTTATTTTTTTGACAAAAACATCACTCTAAGAAAAAAAAATCCAAACCTATTTAATCAGGTTTCAGGCATACTTTCTTGTCGGTAATTCTCTTATGTCAGGTAAGCCTTCTTAAAATCTCATTATCAGCTGTGAAATATTTCCCCAATATCTTGTGAGTAGCACTTACATAGTAATATCAAATATTTAACTCTTTCACAGATAAGGCCTCCCTACTGTAAATTCAGGTTTGTAATACGTTTAGGAGTCTATGCGGGAAAGTTTAGGCTTATGAGTTGCCCAGATTACCTGACCAGAAACAAGCTACTTGTAATAACTTCAAGATAGTTCAGTGAAGTGGATTCTACTAATCTTGTAATGAAATGCTGAAATGCCTCGTGGGATAAATGCAGCTAACACACTGGTAACAATTTACTTTTCCCATTTAATGCTAAAATTCCTTATTTTGATTTTTTTCTTCCCACAGCTGGAAGAATAGGAAAAAACTTTTTACAAAAATAATAATTCCAGGTAACTTTATTTCAGTGAAAATGAAAATGACCTTGTCAATATGTTTTATTTTGACAAGTTGAAAATCTATCCTTTAATTTCTTCCTCCAGTTACACAAAGGAATAGCTAAGCCAACAATAACAAAGTACGCATATGTTTCAGCAGTGTTTCATGAAAAAAATCAAAAAACCCAGGTTCCCCCAAAGTATTTCAGTTTCTTCCAGTTAGCACTCTCCAATGGAAAATATTTCTCTCTAGTTTGAAAAGCTCTTCAAGGATAGTCAGAAATAACAAGAACCAGTGGACTCATGGGGATGGAAGATCTATATGGAAATGTATTCCCTGACAAACAGGAGCAAAGAGCTCCTCATTTTCTTGGTGCTACAAGACTGAAAGCCAATCTGAGGCAAATTTCATAATGGAGAAAAAAAGAAAGTGGTAGAGGATGCTGGCTACAGCAAAAGGTGGAAAAGTGAAGGTAATCATAAGAATGAAAGTAAATATTGCATTTTTTAAATAGTATTATATTAAGACAGTCTTTGTGTATAGGAAAGTAGGGCAGCAAAAAATTGAATATTAATTTTGCAAAAAAGAATGAGTCCATTACAATGAACAGAACATGTATAGTATTTTTTTACTTTTCCTGAAATCATCCATGTTCAGATAAAGCTCCATCAACTTGAACTGAGCCAACAAGCCAACTACCATGAAGGAAGATGTGAGATCACCAGAGGCTCTCCAATGACTGCTAAAACCAAAGGGAGATTGCTGTCCTCTAAATTTAGAAGAGGACTCAAAAACTACCTCAAAACAGCATATTAAGCGCATTCTATGTCCCTTAGCTTTTGCTTTATATTTGGCTTAAATGCATACAAATTTAGAAGAAGGTAGTTTATTCACAGTACAGTCAGCATAATCAGCACTCTCTCCATTGTTGCAACATTTTCCTGCCATTGGTGATGGCTGTATGGGAAAAACTCCCCCATTAAAAAAAAAAAAGAAAAATACTGTGATAATTGGATGGATATAATAGGTTGAGATACAGAAATCTGTTTTCCTTCTCTAGAGCTTTGTACAGTCTATGTTGCATGAATTGCCTACTTTCAAAAGACAGCAGGAGAAAATGAAGCAAGCTTAGGACCATTGGATGTCTGAAGTGACTGACTAAACTCAATTAAAAATATTGTGTGCTTGTATGCCCTGTGTGTATGAAATTAGCTTTAGAAGAAAAATGCCACCCTTCCCCATCCCCATTCACATCAAAATTATTCTCTATTGAGCTAAGTCTAACAGATTTTACTCTGAGACATGAAGTACTTCCTTAAGGACAGTGGAAATAAAGCTTTTATTCTATGACAGGGAAGGTTAAATTGAAGCACTCTTTTTTTTTGTATTTGACATTCACAAATAGCAGAAGTCATGCAGTAATGAAATAATAATGAAATTATAAATAGGTTACTCTTCATTTAAATTGCAAAGATGTGCTTTTCTACCTGCCTCAGAGGTCGCACATGTTGGTGTGTAACGACCTACTGAAAACAACTCCTTAGCAAAAAAAGAAAATTCAGGGGACAATTTACTGTCCAATGAAAGCTTCCCATTACAGCCTATGTAATTTTACAGTAACATGTACAACTTCATTTTTGCAGTGCCTTTATGCTGCTATCCCAACCTGCTTGACTAGTGTTGTTTCATCTTCTTGACCCCTAAAGGATTAAACAAATTCTCAAAACTAAAAAAGAATACAAGGCACAATAAACAATAAACTAAAAATATTAATTGAAACCTCAAACCCAACTCTAAGTAATGGGGAGAAACTTCATACATAAAAGAGAAAAAAACCCATTTCATTAAATGTATTTAATATTTAGCTCCTATTGCTGTTTATTTCTGTGTAGGCTAAAAGATGTTTTCTCAGAGCTGAGCCTGCTCAATTGCCTTGTGAAATTTCAGAAGTGGCAGAGAATTATCTACCCACAGTGGTTGTTCTTCTCAAGCATGTGAAACGCATTCTCACACAGCATTTAATATTCCATACACAGAACGTGGGATGGATTTTCTATTTTGGCTGAATAACAGCTGAGGGAAAAAAAAAAGAGAGTACTGTCTTGGATTACAGAGAAACTGTCCTATAACAAAGCACCACATGAGATTTTGGATATTCATTTTTCACTTAATCTGTTCTGACAAAAAATCAGCAAAATTCCATACACTGCAAGTGAAAATAATTGACCTGTGGGCAGATAAGGGCATTTATTTAAATGCCTAACATTTCTGTAGATGCTCAAATTAAAGCCTTATTTTGAAAGTCTATTTTTCCCTGCTTCTAGTAATATCCTAATGAATAGCATATTGAAAATAATTTTGGACTTCACTGTGAAAAATATGACCACTGAAGTATTGTGATTTGCATAATTTAAAGACTATAAAAAAACTCTTTTAAAATGACCAGCATGTTTTTACTTCAAATAGTAGTGAATTCTAAGTATTATTGAATAAATACAAAATACAATTTTTATCGGAAAACAGCTTTTTCTTGGGCTTAGGGTAAGAGAAAATAGTTAAATTTTTTACAGAAGAAAAACAGGAAAGATGACCTATGGTCAAAACTCTGGGACAGCACACTGCATATAGTGCCCTCAGTTTTAAAATAATGACTTTGTCTTTTGTGAGCTGTCTTGCAAATCAGCATCCATTTCTGTAACTTGTCCATGCCATCAGACACTGATACCAAGTAATTTCCAAAATGATTTATCTCCCTACTCTAGCTGGGATACAGGAATGCTGTTTCCAGTCTGCCATACAGTAGAAAAAGAGAAAGAGAGCAGTGGTGAGGGTTCACCGATGTTGGAGTGTAACCAGCCCCAGGCACAGCTCCTCTCCTCAGTCCCAGTGCTCTCTGCTGCATCTCCCTACAGGTGGAACGGGAGTTGCAAATGCTCCTTCTCCCAGATGGAAAGTCACTCTGGTCTATTTAGACTATGAGATCTGCAGAGGAGTGGTTTTCTCTTGAACTAAGTCACTTATTGCATTGCAGCTTTTTTTTTACTGTATTTTGTACTTGCCACTCATTCCTGACTCTCATTTCAATATACAAACTCTACCAGAAAGTACCACCCTTCTTGTCAGGAGGTTTGGCTGGCCCATCCACCTGGTGGCACTCACGCATCTTCATTATCTCAAGTTAATTAAAATATCCTTTTTAAACAAATTATTTTAAAAGTGCCACCACTACAACCCCATGTTTTGCTAACACGGTTGGAATCTTTACTTTTACTACTAACACAATGGAAGACACCTCTTCCTTATTCCCTGGGAGCAGAAGGCATCCTCAGTGCTGAAATAAACAGTCTTTTCCATAAGAAGGTGTCTATGAAATGCTCTTTCTATCTATAGCTCTGCTCCATAAATTCTTACTGTACTCTTGTTCCCTTAACCCTACATCGATATTGCTACTGCACTGAAAAATCAATCTTCTATTTTTATCCTGTTTGGTATGTATGCGCAATATTTTAATCTACCATGTTGCATTTACAAGATGTTTAAACTGTGTCACTTGAGTAGACCAATAGCTTCTAAATAAATGAAGAGGTTTCAATTTATATGTACAAGACTCCCTCTCCAATAAACAAAGAAGCATCATAGTGCCTTGCCTCTTGCATCAGATACATTATCACTACAGATTTGACCTTCAAAACTGCTTCACAATGAGATGCACAATGAGATAATAGAAATGGTCAGGAAGATTTGATTTATTGACTAAATTTTATTGTCGTGTTTTGAGCATATTCAGATATTGTTTTCCTGTTGCTCCATTTCAGTTGTCCGAGTTTACTGAACCCAGTCCCAGAATTTCTTTTTAACATCCTCCTGCAGACACATTGCCACAGCCTTCAGAACTTCCAAGATTTCTGAAGGTGACTCTGGCATAGTTTCTGTCATCATAGATGAAAGTTGAAACTTCTTAGTCCTTTCATATTTCAGTGTCATATTTCCTCCCTACACAGATATTCCTCCAGACTTTCTCATTACTTGGCCATGCAGTAAATGTCAGAACTGTAGACTGCAGCCCCGAGGACTGAATGACCCAGATAAGTGGACACTCACTGAGGCAGCCAAGGTCAACAGCTAACAAAAAATCATTATTTTATATGTGCAAAACATGGCTGTCAAAGCAGGACAAAATCTGGCACATGGACTGACAGAGAGCTGGGTCCTGTTCAGTGGCAAACAGAGCCGCAGTGGAACCATGTGGCTACAGCGACTGCCTGAGCTCTGGGTCTCAAACCTCCTGAGGTAGCTGAGAGCAGAAATGCATAAAATAAACACAGACAGCTTTCCCTTCACACTAAGGCCGAGGTGAACCTGTTATACATTGTATTTCAGTGAAGAACTTGGACTATTTCTGAAACCTCTTCAACTGAGTTTCCCTATTTTAATCTGAAGATTCTCTTTTACATTGAATGTTTCGTGTTACAAACTACACAGAGATTTTAGCTCAACCTCCTTCAAATTACACATCTTGTGTAGGTTAGAGAAGGGGCTGGAAAGAAGGAATTCAGCAAATACTCTGGCAGAGCATGGCACTTGAATAATTAGAGCACAGCCATACCTCAGATCAGCTCCCGGCCTGGCAAGCTCACCCTCAGAAGCATTGCTGGGCTCCCTCGCTCAAGAAGTAATTTTTCAGTGACTCATCATTTCTCACTGCCTGTGAAAAATATGCACATTACTTTGAACATACAAAAGCTTAGCTGGCTGACAAGGAGAAAGACAGTAAAAAGTTTTTTTTTGTTGTTGTTGTTTTGTTTTGTTTTTTGTTTTTTTTTTTAAATGGGAAATTTCATGCTGCAGAGGGCTGCAGGTCTCTTCTCTCTTTTTTGCTTTCTCTCTTTGTGTCTTGCTTCCTTCCTTTTTCCTTGAACAACAAAATGACAACCCTTCTGGCCTCACAAATCTGGAAGTGCACACATTTTACTGATTTAAATTATGGGTGGGTAAAACTGATATATACAAAATGAATGTGTCTAGTCCACAACAGAGATCTCAGCAAGGAAACAAGTACTTTGTTTAAGAGCTTACATTTAGAGCCTTTTCTTAATAAGAAGAAAATAAAAGGAGGGATGGAGCCATAATTAATAAAGATGAATAGATGCCAAATAGGTGCTTTTTCATACATTTTTTCCTCTTGCAATATCTCCTCCTGGCTAGTACACATTCAGACTGTAGAAATGCACTGTCATGCACTGCAGCATTTGTAAAGTACACCTTGCATTTATAACCTTATCAAGAGTCATGATGGCATTCATTGTATTATTATTTTTATTGTTCTTATTTATCTGCAAATCTCCCCTTTCTTCAGCTACTTGGAATTCTTGAAATCCATTCTGTACTCATGTACAATATCATCCCAGACCTGTGACTCCTTTCTACCACTCATACCTGTGCTAAACAATCCAGTTCAGGGTTCTTAATCCTTTTCATGAAACATAAACAAACAAAGAAGGCTTATTTAGTCCTGGCATGAGAAATAGGTTGTTTTCTTTAAATAAAAATCTAACACTGTTCACTGAAATGAAATATTTCAAGCTTTGATTATACTAAACAAGGGTATTGATTTTTCTAGTTTTTTCTATTGTGAGAGCTCTTGTAAGTGATAGAGACCATTACATCCTTCTGGTTTAGTAGTCAGGATCTTTTGTGGAACCTTTCCAAGCTGCTGGCTGTTTTTGTAAACTGTTTGCTTTTAAAGGCACTCAGACATTTTTCGTCTATTTACATTTCCAGTGGCAATTTTATTCAATAGCAGAATACAGGTATTGCACATCTGGTATCCATAATCTGGATGTTATTACCCATCTGGTACCTGCCCTTTTTTGTCACTGCATGGAACTCAGTAAGAGGTTGAAAATCTGCAGAGAAGATTAAGCTGAGGTAGAGGCTTATTCCACATGAAAACAAGCCTCAGGAAGGACATTACATTGTGTATTCATTATTCAAAGAATTTTCTTAACTGTACAAAGACTTTGGAGTTGGTAAAAAAGATCCCCATCTATCTTCAACCTTAAACTTTGCCTTTGCTCATGCACATAATTAATATAAAAAATGTAGTATTTTAGCTAGAAAGGTCTCATGTAAGGATACAATATGTCCTAATTCAGACGAAAAATTTCTTTTTATCAACTTCATTTGTCAAGTCTGTTGATAAGGCAAGCAAAAATTCAGAGTATGAAAAAAATTCTGACTCATTCTATAAACAGAAATATGCTCATCATAATACAGTAATGAGGGGGAAAAAAAGGAGTTTAAAATTATTTTTCAAAAACTGGTTTAAGTGAATACAATTTGAGGTTGGAAAACTGGGATTACTGATATGGCTGCAGGGTGCATTCTCTGCCTCCTTCTCATTTCTATTTCCCAGGGAACTTATATGATAATTTTGGAAAAGGATGAGTAATAACACAAGTTTATATGTATGAGTAATAACAAGTTTCTATGCCTTTGACTTACAATTAATCCTGCACAAGTTTCTGTTTGTTCATTTGTAAAGCAAATAAAATTGTGTTCTTCTACAGCTCATGTCTATTACTTTCCTACTTTCAGGAGGAAAATGAAAGGCTGTGACCATTCCTTTCTACTTCAGACAGAATTAAAGATATTGCAATGGTACTCAGAGAATGTCTCATCTGAGGGTTGTATTTTAAACATTTGAATGTGACTTTGCAGTTAGTATGGGAAAACTGAACTCTACTTTCCCCAAAACTTTAAACAACAGCACTTGGAGCACAACTCTGTTAGGAGCCAGGAAGTATTCCATGAAAAATCAATCTTCTATCTAATCAAAATGTTATCTATAAAGCAAGAAGGATGATCTGAGACTAATTAAATTCCAAGTGAAAACAATTACATTTTAATATGTATTCCCCTTAGGATATTGCCACTTTTTACCACCATGTTACAATCACAAACTAGAGAGATGCATTTGTACTGCTAACCTTATCCACCTCAATCCACGTCCAAATGATAATTCAAGTACAATGCACATCCACACAGAACAGTGCTATCCAAACCACTTGGGCAGCTTGATCACCATCTGGCCCAGTCTGGCTTTAACAGAAATTAATTCTAGGTCAACCAATTCCTTTACTGTTATTTTTTGATACATTTCCAGTATCAGTACAGGTCCAGTATGAAAAACTGCATTTCAAATTATGGAATTTGCAGGAATGAACCTTTTACAACAGAAAAAAAAAAAAATTATTCTCCCACAGAAAATACAGCATAAAAGTTTCTGAGATCTAACAACCTTCCAAATTCAAGTGATGTGACAGACATATACCTCCCATTGTGCCTTCTGTCATGGCTGGCTGTACCCACGGGCAGAGGCAATCTGACAAACCTCAGGTCCAGACAAGGGAAGAATTTTTTAATGCAAGACTCATCTGAAGGACAGAGGAGATCTAGATAAAAAGAGGTCTCTGAAGGATTCTTTCTAAAAATGGGATGGAAGAAACAGACCTCCAAAGAGAGTTTTCATACTTGCAAGCTGCAAAGGGAACCAAACTATCCCAATGGCAGAAGTGGGAAAGCAGCACTACTGCAGTGTGACTCTGCACACTTACCAGGGACGTGCCATCCACAAGGGCGTTATCTCAGAGCTGCTTCTCAGAGATTTTCACTTCTCTGACAAGCATGAAAGTGAGCACTGTAGCAAAATTGACACCACCACTGCCAGTGTCTGGCTTTCTACTCCCCTCCACTCCTCTCCTACAGATGATTCCAGCTGCTGTTCAAGATGCACAGAAAGCAGAAATTTCTGCCACCGAGCAATGAGTACCCAGTCCAAAAATGCCCTGAACAAACAGTGAGGTAGCCATGAATTTTCAGAAACATCCTTTTCAGAAATCTCCTTCTTGAGTTCTCTACAATTCCCATCCCAGTAGAATTGCACAGTATCCTACAATTTTATTTTCTTGCTTCCCAGAAAGTGCTGGGTAGGGAAAAAAGGCACTGCAGTTGGAGGGTACGGTGCAATTCTACCAGTACAGAGGAAAGTAGGTGCAGATTCAAGGCACTCAGTGATTAAAACAGATTTTCAACACACACCAACAACTGCATTAGATGTTCTCTCACTTTCATGTACTTTCATATACAACCCTTAAGATACCCTCGGAAAATAGATTTTACTAGAGAAAAGGTGCTTATGTGCCTATTCAGGTAAAGAGTGATGCAGCCTAGCGATCAAATAGCACAAAAAGTGCAAATTGCCCTGAGTTTTATATTGATAATTTTGTGACTAATCTGGAATAATAGATGTAATCATGAACAATAATAAATTAAAGTTAAATTGTTCTTATAAAATTACAACCTTTCTTTCACCCAAACATTTACCATCTTGCCTACACTGAAGACTTGTGTGGGCTAAGACTGGCTGCTGCAAACCATGACCCTTTGTTTGAATTTAAACTTTCATATGCTTAATGAACTGTCATGTATCACATCAAAGCTGGGCAGCATTTTCATTGAAGTATTTTCTTCTTATTGTGCACTTCAAGTTTTAAAATCAATATTTCACTCTACAATAAAAATATTTCAGCTATTTAATTCTGTAAGAAAAATAGAAATATAATCTCCTAGTATAAAGGAACAAGAATGAATCACACTTTTTCAGTTGCAGTACTATAGTAAAGCAGTATATCCTAAAACCTGTTCAAATAAAACTAAATTTACTTAATGTTCTAAGTAACTTTCATAAATTTACTTACTTAAATTTATTCTGAGATTTCTACTAGTATCAGATAAAACATGACTGTATGAAAAAGTTGCTTTGCTCTTTCTGGTATTTATTTGTATAAAGCATATCTTTTCTCTTCCTCCTGTTTTCCATTCCAAAGGAAATGACTTCTTACCATGAGTTCAATGGACAATACATTCTGTTAAGAAAATTTTTGAGACATAATATAAAGGTGGTTTGAACACCTTGAAGACACAAGTTTTCCAACAAGATGCATGGCAGATCTCTATCCAGGAATATAAATTCCTTCCCAATGCCCAACTTGCGACCACCAAATGGGGCTTTGACAGGCCCTACAAAGACTCGAATCTCCCTCCTGACAACAGATGGCAATATTTTCCTCTCTTTAGAAAACACTGGTAACAACACTGGAAATGGTTTAAGGCAGAATTCAGATTTCACAGCCTAGAAACTCTGCCTGTGCATAGAGCAAATATCTGTAAACAAGGCCTCATAGCTCAAACATGAGATATCCATCCATGGAACAGAAACTTTATCCAGGCTGATGATAACTTGTTTGTCATCCACTCCTTAGTAAAATCTTCCTGGCCATTTCAACTGGTTGTAAATTACATTGTGGTATTTGAACTAAACTCAGCACCACTATAGATTTTATAGTTGGGCATGTAACTTGGAAATAATTTTCAGTGATCACACAAATATTTCACCTTAACTTTTCCTTAAATACTATTCATGGAAGTAAGCTGAAATTCCCTGAGGCTTGGAAGCAAGGGCAAAAAATCAGCAGCAGGACAGATACTTGCTTTAGGATTTGCATAAACAGTACAAGGAACAGGATACCAAAATGGCAAGGAATTTGGGAAATACAAAGTAGGAGAGGTTCCTGTCTTCCTGAAGGAACAAAGTAGTCAGTGAATAAACCCGGAGAGTCCTAGGTACTTCATAATCCCAGGAGAACTTTAGTTAATGGTCTTACCCAGTGTCATAGCTAAAACAACACATGTAAGTCTAGGTTTTCTTCAAGGTGACTTGTTTGATCATTTTCCCCAATGAAAAATTATATTGGCCAAGAAATTTTTAAGGTTTAGGAAATGGAGTTCTGGTTTATAATGTTACGCAAACCACAGTACACAGCTTAATGAATTTGCTGTCCTGGATAGTGCAATGATATATTTAAATACAGTGAATAATATTCTGTTTCACTGATTTTTCATTTGTACAATTAATATAAAATTTTTCATTATTTTAACAGTGGAATAAATGCGGGCAAATCTAATTGTTATAGGGTATTAAATTTTTGTCCCTGTATTATTTTAATGTATAATTTGGTAATTAGAGTAATGGACCACTTGATATAATGTAACATGAAACAGACATAACCTGTTTCAAGTCCTATTGGACTTACAAAAGTTTATCTTTAACTGGGGATGAGGAAGAAAACACAACCATTTTAAAAGAACAGAAATGTTACCAAGTTAAATCAACCCCAGTTAACAGAACACATGTACTGTGGAGCCCAAAGGGTTTTGATGCTTTACAGGTTAAAGAGTTCTTGCATGGTTTATTATATGCAGAGAAAAACACCTAAGGGATAAAAAAGGATAAAAAGCTTGTAGCACAAATTTTGGATTCCTGTAATATCTCCAGGGGTCCTTAATCCACCAAAAGCATTTTTCCATCTGAATTGTTAATCTCCTAAAATACAGGGGGGAGAAGAGAGAAGGGTGTTGAATCCTCAGGATGAATTATTTTTCACTCACTGGTCTGTGCTGGAAGCATGGGCTGCTTTCTGACATGGGTGCTCAAGGTGCGTGAAAGTGGCTTCTGTTCTTGGATTTCAAACTAGCAAATTGCAGACTGAGGCTGACATTTCCTTTCATTTACCTGATCTTCATCTAGATGAGCTTGTATTTTTAAAAATTTTTAAAGATAATTATATATGTCAATACATCATAATTAAAGGGCTTCTCTGACATTTGTCTTATTAGTTTGCTTCATCTAAAACAATGATGGTAACTGTTGAAATACATGCATCCAAGACACAAATAACTCATTTGGCAGAACTTACTCATTTCAGAGTCTGTCTATTACTATTCTCTTTTAAATGGTAATTTTATCCCAAGCAATATCAGTTTCACCATTGGACTTCATACTTTAAATTTGGCATCTTTTTTCATAGGCAGAACTCCAACATTAGAAGGAACGTGTCCAGACTCTGCATCGGCAGCAGGCAAGGGGCTTTGGTGAAAGGTCTGGACTGAGACAACAATTCAGATATTTTAAAAGCTTATTATCTTTTTAAAATGAAAATAATTTATCATTTTCTTACAATTTAACAATAGTAGTTACAGACGAGATTTCAGGGGTTTTTAATTACCTTCGGTATCTAAATAGTTAGTTTTCAGATTCTATTAATCTTTTTGATTAAAGCAGTTCTGCTGCTGAATAAAACTGTAAACATACCCATTGATTGCAAGATGAGCTAGTGCTAGGTGGTTATGCAATTAGTCCGTATGATCACAAATTCCTTGTAGAATGCATTGGTTTGGCTCAGGTTTACATTTCCTTCAGCCGTCTTTATGAAAAGTTTACAGGTTCATGACTCCGTAGGTTTAATTCAGTCAGGCACCCATATTTGCATATCCCTGTTCACTAAGCTCTGTTCTCGTTCTAAAGCTCAGCAGTGCAATTTACACGCTAGAAATAACAGCAGCAAAAGAAAACTTGAAGCCTGTTGATATTTTCTTGTGGCATCCACACATAGTTTTGTGGTTTATTTCATCAAGTCTCATGAGACAAACAATCAGGCTGAGGCAATATTTCAGCTCAATGTCTTCAAAAGCAAGGGACTTAAGATCAGGTTTGCTTAAACAGAGTGTAAAGGCAGTAAGAAATGAGACAGGGAAGAACTGAATAAAGAACTTTGCACTGTTATTAACTGCATCCTTGACAATTTCAAAGTATACAACTTCATTCTGCGGTCCTAAATGATTCCAGGAGTTGCCTTGGATGTAGATTTTAGAGACAAATTATTGGGTAACATTTCAGTTTCTAAAGTGTTCTCAGAGTCCAAAACCATCTGCCTGCTTTCCCCTGCTATTGGAAAGGTTTCTATACAATCAGATGGAGTGGAACAATCTCCATTAAACTGCTATCCATTAAAAGCTATTAAGGAACTTTTGGATGTGAATGAGAACCCACTACCAGTAATGCATTTTGGCTGTTGATGATGGAAAGTATTTAGAGAGATTACCAGATTCTCTATATGCTGTGAGAAAATATTTAGATGTGTTTCCTTATTTGAAAGCAGGTGGAAGAATCAAATTAGCTTAGGTTACCAAGTTAATGTTGGCGGACTTCTATATTAGGCTGCAAATAAGATAAATCTAGATTTGAATAAGACAAGGACGTAAATGGCAGACATTTATGTATGTATCAAGGATTTAGTAGCTGCTGCTAGACAAATTTTCAATTCCATTACTCTTCTTTCAAATTCCACCAAATACCCAGTTTTACTGGTATCTGAAATACGTGTTTTTATAAAAACAGGTCTGCTGCTGAATAAAACTATAAACATGTCCATTGATTGCAAGAAGAGTTAGGGCTAGACAGGTATTGCTGCTTATCCCTTTTTCATTCTCATATTTTTGAGGATACCATTTGACAGGTTTAATTGACTCTGTAGAGAGGGCAAGATCATAACTTGAAGATATAAAAGTTTATGGTATTTTATCAAAGCGCAAAGAAAACCTAATAGTGTCTAAATGAGATTTAGTAAAGCATCCTACTATTTCCCAAAATGTATTTTTTCTTTGAACACTTAGCACACTGTCTCAAAGGATCAACTTCCACAGTGATGCTGCTTTGCCAAACATGTTTTCCATGTAGAAATGGATGCCTCAAACTCCATAACAATTTATTTAAATATTCTTTTATATATCCCAGAACCTGAAGGTCACAGCACGTAATAGGAACTTTTGTGAATCCCAAACACACACAGTCCTACCAGGAGCAGAATATAAAGCTGAATGGGAAAGTATTTTCCCACGTTGAAAACCACTGTTACATATGAAAAAAATATCTCCCCTCAGTATGAGTGTGTAAACAAGACACTTCCAAATTCTACACAGGAAAAGACCTGCTCTGGGCTTAAAACACTAATCTTCATCTAATTCTTGAAATGAAATCTTTGTGCTGCCGTTACCCAGTATCTGAACGAAGAATGCCTTTGGTTTTCCATATATGAATAATTCCCATTGCAGTTGTTTTGCTGCAAAGAGATAAGAAAAGAAGCATGTGGTGAAGGTTGGTTCAGCATGTCCTGTGAGCACAGCTATGGAGTCAGGCTCTGTGTCAGATGAAAATTGAATCCACTCAATGAAAAAGCACAACTGATCATATTCACAAGTCTGAGGGATGGCAGCTTAACATAAGGTGTGCACTCAAAGATTTTGCAGTATCAGACACCACCTCCTCAACACAAGTTTGATCAAGAAAGATGTCAAGATGTATTAAACCACAACTCCATTATAGACGACTAAACCAAAAAAGCTTTTGAGTGGTATGCTCTTGTGCAAAGCTTCTGTTTCACCAGTGAACATTATTCTGCAAAAATATTTTTTTAACCAGAATATTTTCTGAACAGTTTCAGTTTAGTTATCTTGACAGTCTAGATGAGAAACCAGTTCCTTGCATCAAGTGCCACTTTTCATAAGTCCCTTCAATATATAGGCTAAAGGAAAAGAAAGGGCAACTTCTAGGGTCTCACAGCCCTTAAAACATGAGAGAAAGAGTTTGTCAGGGTTTTGTGTAGCAGCCAAGGCAGCTTGACTACCCTCACTGTAGGAGGGAAGATCAGTACTGAAGAAAGATCCTTCTGCTTTCAGGATCAGTAAGAGTACAAAAGATAGTCACTGCTCTTTAAAATTGCTTGTTCAGTAATTCCCTGCTTCTCAATAATTTTACCACTAAATTTATGAGCCATATGACAGTACTTTAAATTAATTTTAGAACAACCCCTAGATGATATATGGGTGATGGGGTAGCCCTACCTCGTCTCAGATGATTAATTGCTATACTTATTTTGCTACAAAAAGCAATGTTATTACTCTGAAATAATAAACAAGATCAATCCTAAATCCATTCTGTATTGGAAACCATGCACATGAGCATCACAGATAGATATTCTCCCAAACTGTAAAACTAAGTAAATCACTTACAATTTCATGGGTTTTTTTATATGGGTTCTTCTTTTAATCTCTCTTTTAAAATTAGCAGACAAGTACAATTCATTGCCACACAAAAGGCATCAACACTGCAAAAAAATACCCAATACCATCTCTTATGCACCTAGCCACCGTGAAAAATGCAGAAAGAACTTCTCAAAAAAATTTCAACTAGGCTTTGCCTGAGTAACATAGAATGTGTCATAATCATAATATGATTTGTAATAGAAGAATAAACAAACACGGATTTTAAATTTTATGCGTGAATTTGAACTGAGCAGCTGCTTATATCATATAACTTTTAAAATTAGTATAAATACAATCCCATGTGTGGACAGATGTTGATTTAATTGGAATCAGTAAACTGATCTGCTTATCCAAAACTCTCAGAAACACTATTTCAATTAGAGTATCTTTCAGCTTTTTCAAAAAACCTGTTTTGAAAAGAATTTCGGTGTAAGGCTGAAATAAAATGTTCTACTCCCAAGCTACTGCATTTCATGTCCATAAAGTTGGTAACAAAAAGAACACATTCCACCTATTACTTTTAAAATAAGAATGTAAATAATACCTTACTAAGGAAAACAATTGAACCAGAAACTCACACTGAAAAATATGAGCAAAGCCAAATCTGTAGCATTAAGCAAGACTGAATCCAAATTTCGCCACTCCATTTCATCCTTAGAAATACTGCAGGGGAGCAGAATAAAATTTACCAGTCAATAAACAGTATTCAGTATTTGAATAAATATGGAAACCACATCATCAGAACTTGAAACAACAAAGGTAAAATAAAAGTAATATAATAAAATTACATTGGTTTCTTATATGCACCTGTGAAAGGAAATTAATTTGCCATAAGACAGATGAGTCTCCTGATAATTTGATAAATGGACTTTTGCCCTCCATTAATGTCACAACATAAGTGTAATACCAAAATCTTAATTTCAAAATACTTCATCTAACTTCTAGGAATGAGAAAAAAGCAATCCTATTATATTTCCTCTCCACTGACAAAGAATCTATGCACCAGAAAGCTCTCTGAGAATCAGTCCAGGGATTTAAATTTGGTAGTCATACTACAACCACTATGTCTTTCACTGAGTATGGCCACACCAGAAACCAAAATATCTGACCACTTATTTCTTCAGAACACATCCAGCCATGGATAGGTACAGCTACAGGAAAAGAAGAATGACCAACCAACCAACGCCAACAGAGTTATGTAAGAAAAAATAAACAGTTGAAAATTTTGCCCTCATTTGAAGATAAAGCTTTTTGGGACAGTTGTTATTCAAATGTAAGCCCCTTTTGTCAATTCTGACATCTTCTGAATGAAAAAAAAAATGCTAGACTGCATTTAAAATGAAGCTTCATCTATTCCAAAAACTTCCTCCTGAACAGTCAAGTGTAAAAGTTTCTGGCTTGAACTGCCAGTAACCAAAAGACTGGGCCAATTAAAGGATTTTCACACAAACAGAATTTCGTCTGAGCACAAGCCTTTGGAAAAGGGCATATTTGACTCTGCTGGGGTTGTGTGTAAAACAGCAGCATCTACCAAGCAAGCAGCTGAAATCTCTCTTCATGCTACAACACGACAACATGCTGCTTCCTACAGACCTGATTATAAAAATACTAGAAAATTTACTGTTCTCTTTAAAGTCTCCATGGCTGTGCCATCATCCGGTATAGGTTACCAACTGGTACCATCAGCATGAGGCTGGAAAGGCCTCATGTTTGAACTCTGTTGTGGCCCTACTGTTTTCTTTTGGGTGGCTTTCAAAAGCTCCCATCTCCTTCAGGCAAGTGCTCAGCATTTGCCAATGAGACCAGTGCAGAAAAGCCTTTTGCCTGTATCCAGCACAGGCAGCAGCTGAGTCACACCAGGTGAGGAAAGTTGGAGGATGGACCAGTGAAACACGGGGGTTTGTACAACTATTTCCTATCTATTCTGCACATACAATATTTTAAGTTGGCTTATCAGGAACTTCGGAATATGTTCAGAAGTATAGCTCTGCTCCCAATACAAAACATGCAAAGATTCCCATCCTGCTCATTCATCCTGATGCGCTGTAGTACACTCAGTGGCAAGGCAGGGCAGAGGATGTTGTGTGTCTGTGCCTGCTTCCTCCTCGTCCTTCTGAATCAGGCCACTGTGCCTCTCAAGAGGCACACAGACAAACAAATAAGCCAGCTGATGCCCTCAGAAGCTATTAAAGAAAATGTGTCTCCGATGTTTTGATGTATTTTTCACTCTAAGCATAAAGCTGTTTCAACAAAACCCCAAATCATCTGAATCTTTTTGTTCCCAAAAGTAGAGGTTAAAATCATGAGTAAGCAGAAGTGACAACAGATGTTGACATTTTAGCATTTGGCTGTGGCAAAATCTATATAAATAGGAACTGCAGAAGACTTGACTGTCTGTGGTAGCCCAGACAGCATCAGGAGCCAGAGCTCTTGAAGCCAAGTCCTTTGAGAGGAAAGGTCTGTGTCCCCAGCAAACAGAAAAAAGGCTGCAGATTGATTTGTTGGAGAGATACAGCCCCAGGCCTTCATGTTCCGGGCCCGTATTAACAGTCTCATCATACTGTGGATGTCTCTGAATTTAATTACAAGGGGTATCAGAAATCCAGCCTATTTTTTTATATTTTAAGAGCTCAGGCAATAGTGTCAAAACCACAGAGAAGCCAAATTAGACATAAAATCCTCTTAGGTAAATGAAATCACCCAAAACTAAATCTTGCACTTAGACTAGATTTTAATGGATATGTTAATTCATTCAATCTGCAGCTCAGCCAACTTACATTAAACATCATTTTCACAAGTAACAGTTTTTTCCCCCTTAAAGAAATTATATACACCCCATTTAAAATGAAACTGATATGACAGGTCTTTATAGAATTAATTAATGTCACATCTTGAGGGAAAGATGAATAAGGTAGCAGTTTAAACCAGGAATAAAAAATATAAATGAGTTTATTTCACATAAATGGTATTTGAGATGCTGTTCTATGGATCATATAACGTATACATGCAAATAAAAATTCCTAATAAACACACAAAAAAGCAAGTTCCATAGCCACAAACTGGACAACAACCTACTTTTGGAAAGTACATTTAAGATAATTTGGACAAGAAACATACTTTTATTGCACTGGTATTAGCCTTTATCTAGATTGTGAGATATTCTAAGAGATCTTGTGGATCTCAAAAATGTTAGAAAACTATTCATACCTGAATTATTAATATTCATACACGCTTAACTCATTCAGATCATGGGCTGCACAAAGTCTTTCTTTAAAACTTGAGATCTTTGTTAGTACATGCATATTCTGAGAGCTTTTCCCTGACAAGACACTGCAAGGCACTGACTCCTCATATGGCCAAATTTTTGAGCTGGCTTAGAACACTTGCTCTGCAGACAGAGCACTGGACTGGATTCTCTGCACCAGACTTGAATCTATCCATTACAGCAGTCTCGGCAAGAGTGAAAGCACTTCACTCATCCAGGCTTTGGGTTTTGGTAAAGTCACACCTGTTCATTACATGCTCCATATACAGCACTTTGCAGAAGTATCAGGACTGTCATCACGGCCATGGTGCCCCAAGGGTTTGTGCCTCAGGCAAGGCAAAGTTTGGGGGCAGAGGTTTAATCTTCATTAGGCTAAGATCATGCAGGGGAAGAAACACCTTTTGGGCACAAAAACCTTTCTGAAACTGAATTAATGATGTCCTAAGTTGAACACGAGCTGTAAGATATGGGACTGAACTCACCAATTGTGCAACCTGAGAGAAAAGCACGTTGGTATCTGGGGGAACATTAACAGTGTCAGGAAATTCTGTTGCTTTCTTCGATTTTTGGCCCAAGCTCAAGGCACAAAAATACAGCATCCTTCCACAGTTTGGAACTGTTTTTAAGTGAGGTTCATGTATAGACATTTTTTTCTCCCTCTTTTACCCAATAGCTGAAAGTGCAGAGCCACAAGAGACACGGGGCCCAAAGGGTCAGTCAGGCTGGGATGTGTGCAGCCCTGGCTGGACCTAGCAAATTCTTTTGGAGAAGAGTCCAAATTGGTGGCTTCAAGACCAGTTAGCAGTTGAACGTGCCTTCTGAGGGTGCAAGGAAATAATGAATTTTTTGTTATAATTTCACCAGAGTGTCCTCTTTCTCCATTAAAACCAAAGCACGGATATTGTATATTCTGAAACCTCTGTGGTAAAAAAAAATAATCCTGAAACTCCATCCCATGGGCTGTCTTTCAATATCAGTGTATGCTGGAATGAACTCTTTACAATTCCAAGGTTACAAACCCTATTTGCTGAAGACCAGGCATCAGGGCTTTTTCTCCTCGTAAAGAGAGAAAAATTAACTTCAGATAACTAGAATAAAGCAGCCAGAGCTTCCCCATACATTTCTTTCTAGGGTATGGTACACAGTACTACCTTCTTAAAACATACCAAAAATGAGACCTAAGAAACAGCAGAAAATTGGCACATTTGTCTTTACAGACATAAAAACTGTACTATGATTAATCCAAACTGCTTATAGTTGTTTTTTAGCTGTTTTCTTTCACACAGAAATATTGTGAAGCTATACCTAATCATACCTAAACAGTGTGTTACTGTTTGTTTGGGGCTGTTGGAGAGAGAATTATGCTTGTTTTTCCAAAGGCACTGGAGATCTCCCATATTCAACTCATCTCTTATATTCTACTTTTGTAGGTCTGCGGAGGCATCGCCAGAGGGAAATAAATAACGGAAATTAGAAATGAAGCAGACTGCTAAAAACAAAATTAAAGACCTCTGAGAAATTACAGACTTCAAATTTGATTTTTTTAAACTGACAGCCTGCTGAAACTCAGAGAAAGATAAACACATTACATTCAACTTCTGGGTATCTGCCTTACAGTGACAAGAAAATATCCTTACTTCAAGAAAATGCACTTTAGAAAAAGGGAATAAGAAACTGAATGTAAGGATGGCTGGAAATAAAACAATTTCAAAGGCTTCGACATCAAACAGTTTATTATCATCTGCTTTATAATTGCATCTGCTAGATTTCTAATCTATCAGAAATAGAGGGATTCTGAGCTTCTCGTGGGAACAGTCAGGTCTTAATGAGAAATGCAGATATGAAAGTTAAGCTCTTGCTTATAGGGAAAGAGTGAGGATGGGGGGGAAGGAGATGGTGATCTTGCAAGAGGATTGAAAAGAATTCTGCTACAAAGAGTTCGCTTTCCAAGTGCAAAAAACCCCACGAACTTCTGCTGTGATTCAATTTATTAAAAAAAAAAAAAAAAAAAAAAGATCTGGTTTAAATAGCTTTCAGTCCAACTTAAAGAAAAACTGAACAAAAAACACAAAGACAAAAACTGGTTAGTGACAAGAAGCAGCCTTGGCACACACTTCTGCGTTTAGCACTGTCAAAACTATTTTAACCAGGACAGTAAAAACATGTAGCTTTACAGTAGTATCTGAAAGGAATTATTGAGGTATTTTGAATATTAATATTCCAACAATATGAGGATGCATGGCAAGAGGAAAAACACGTTTGTGAGTTTTTACAAGGAATGAAAGCTAATAACCTGGGCTAGCAAAACGAGAGTTGACAGTTCAAAAGCAGCTGAGAAGGTGCATGGCTACACAGTGGAAAATCAGGTTTCTTCAGAGGAAATCTTTCCACAGAGAGGGGCTAACAGGAAATGGCTGGAACAAGACAGGAGAAAAATCTTTGTAGAAGAAAGTGGCACTGAAAGCAAATTCAAGGAAAGAATTTGCTATTTGTCACACCCATGGACAGATGCAGTGGATTGGTTTCGGCAATGGAGATGGAACATGTAGAGGGCCTGGATATAGCAAGTCAGAGAAGATGAAGGATGATATGCACAATGTGGCTAAAAATCCAACACATGGCAAGGGTTTCTTAACAACCAAAAGGGAAATCATGTAAATGATAATCTGATGGTAAGGAAGAAGAGTCCTGGGTGACTGCACTGAATGAACAGTGAGTGCACGTGGACAGATGCAAAAACCTACAACAGTGGGTCTGCCAACAACCCAGGTAAGGACAGCAGGTGACCTTGTGCTCTGAGACAGCTCTGCCAGAGGTGATATGTAAAAGGAGAAAAGCAGCCAGAAAACCAGTTGAATCTGGATGAATGAAGCTTTATAAATAGTTCTTCTCTTCAGAGGTTTTGGTGAAATCAAGACACGGGAACCGACTTCACTATCTCCAGACAAATGGTAATGGGAATGTTGAAGAAGCTTAGTAATAAAAGGTGAATTTTGGATACTTGCATGGGCCGTGAGGTTTTACTAAACAGCATCCTCATTGCACTGATAGTGGCAAAAAAAAAAAAAAAAAAAAAAAAAAAAAAAAAAAAAAAAAAAAAAAAAAAAAAGCAGAGAGCTTCAGAAGAATGATAAGGGAGGGAAAGTCAGGGACACAGGAGAGATCTGGAGAAGAATCAAGTGAAGGTCATTGGGGTATTGGTGAGGATAAGATCAGACACTGTGCAGGCAAGAAACTTCTACATCCAGTGCCAAGAGATAAAAGGCAGAGTTGTGAGGGGGGAAGGGAAGGCAAGCCAAGGGCTGGGGTAAAGTCAGATCATTTATAGTCAGTTTTCTCAGAGAGAGCACATGAAAAGGGAGAAATGGAAAATGGATGTGATTAGAATTGAAAGGCTGTGAGAAGGAATTGTCTAATCTGCTTGAAAGAAAAGTGAGCTGTAAGACAAAGACAGAGGACTGCATTGTTTTCTACAACAAAGGCTGGTGGGTTCGATCTGGTAAATCAGCCTTTGTTTCAATTCTCTGGTGGTAGTGTTTAATCTCAAGTAATTATCACTGCTTTGCAGTGTTCTCTGCATCTCCCCTAACTTAAACAATATAACAGTGAATAGGAGGACATTTTAAGGGATTTATCAATTCAAATATTCGTAATTTAGACAGGACCTTTAGTTTCTGTTTTTCTTTAAGACAAATCCCCACCACTTTTGTTTTTCCTAGCTGTATTTTATTTAACCTTCCACAAGTTATTTGATCTATATTAAACATAATTTTATAAGTTTACTGTACATCACACCAAGATGTCACACCATTACAGTTGATGCAGAAGAAATATCTTCTATAACTCCTGACCAGTTCAATAGAAACACACAGATTTTTTTTTTTTTTTAATGATAAGAGATTTTAAGATAAAAATGAAGTAAGGAAGAGATTATAATATGATGCAATGCTCAACACATGATGCCAAGACTTTTTCAAGCAATTAACAACAACTAAAGTAAACTAAAATGGTTACCCTAAGAAAGGTTCATTCTCTCTAGCAAATAGCCTAGGCTTCCTTCCTGAATTTCTTATGTATTGTTGTTCCCAGATGCTAAGCTAATACACTTTATTATACACTAATATAATATATAGCTTTATTTAACAATTTTTTTTTTTAAATTTACATCTATTTATCTATCTGCTCAGATGGAATTCCACACGAAAAAAATATCACCTACATCAGAACGTCCTTAACCTCTAAAATAAAGCCACATCAAATTCTTTTGGAAAACTGTTATTGCCCTAGACACCTGGTACCCTCTCCTCACACACTGGCACAGAAGTGTCAGCTTTCTGCCTCAAGCAGGACAATAATACTCAATATTGCAGGAGGTGCCATAACCAGGGACTTTCTCCACCAGCCCTCCCAAGGCCAGGCCAAAGCTGTCCCCTCACCCTGAGCCCACTGTGCCCGCCAAAGCAATCTGAGCCACCCCTGAGCCGCTGTGGCTGCACCGCCCCTACTCCCAGACAAAGGTGCCCGAGCTGCCTCTTCCCAGGACAGCAAGGACAGGCAGTGACACAGGGAATTACAGCACATAGAGGGACAAGAGACATCTCAGAGTATGCTGCCAAAGCAGGAAATATGAAAGAGAAAGTAGTTTAAGTAAGAACTCCTGTAGGGAGAATATACCCACAGGTATGGAACACTTTCAATTATTTTTAGCTGTTCCATTTCCTAGCATACACCAAACTGTTTATTTGGTTTTTTTCTCAAGAAAATACAATCACATTGACCAACTGACTGAACAAGATTATTTTAGGAATCTGCTTATCCTGCTAGGAGACAATTGTGTTACAATGCATATAACATTTTGATTTCATGCACATTACCGCAAGTTTGTATAGCAAGCAGCTCTTCAACCATTTCTATTTTATATTAACTAATTGTGCACATTTACACATATGGATCCTTCGGAATTTTTGACTCTTCATTAAGTTTAATTTTCTAATTTGAGCAAAAAGTAAGTCTTTGCGTTATGGTAGAATTTGCTGCTTAACTTTGGATGAATTTATATTTTCCTTCATAATATAAGGCTCACATAGCAAATTTAATTATTTTGCTGTTTATTTAACTGCCTTTTAATCCCTGTTTGTCAAAATTACTCTGCTGTAATTACTTACCTTCCTCTTTACTAACACTAGGCAAAAATAATGTGTAAATACTAGCTTATATCAGAAGTCTAAACACCAATATATCACAATGGAAAATACAGGAATAACTTGAAAACATGTCTGCAATTCTTTATCTTTTAGCATCAATTACAGAAAACGATGGAACAAAAATCCCATTAGTGTGTGTTTTCTATGAAACCTAGGAGTGTAATCTGACAAGCAAGTGCAGAATCTAGAAAAGCATTGTCAACTTGATTTCTTGTGGTTTGGTAACTACATTTCTTTCACCCTTCTAAAGTGCAAACTAAGAATTCACACTAAATGTAATATCCATTAAACATTCTCTTCAATTTTTTCCCCCACAAGTATGACAATTTCAATTACATAAGTAAATTTATTTATGTTTGTTTTTTATATAGGTAGGACTTAAAAATCACAGGTTAACACAGGCTGGAAGAAACCTTAGGAGGTCTCCAGTATTATCAGCAGTGTGGGATCTCATGTGCCTAGGAGGCAAGGAAGAGAAATTCCATCAAAAATAGAGGATTTGTCCACTTAAAACCTCTTAAAATATAATCAAGTTGCTGCAATTAGGGTTAAAACCAATATGACTAGCTGTAAAGCTCATCTCTCTTTATGAGAGGACAAAAAGTGAGTAGAATATATCAATAGTGATGCTGGAAAATAAAAAAAAAAAACCCACCTGAAGACAGAACGGGATGGAATATTTCCATGACCTCTATAAAAAGTCATTTCTGTTTTCACATAGGGAGAAAATCAGCCTGGAGTGGGGCAAATCTATGAGTGTTACTTCATAAACCATTTCACATTTGCTGCACTGATTCAGCTAAAGTCAATGCATGCTGTTAGCACAAACAAATTGCTTTTTGGTGTTTTTCCTGTGGTAAAAGTTAGGCACATTGGATTACAAATCCTATTTTCACTGCTTGTAGTTCTTTGCAGGGATACTAAACCTTGCAAATCAACTCCCGTACATGCACATTACATACACTCATGATTCACATCCTATTTTTAGCTATAAAATATGAGAATATAAATTGGAAATATCAAAAGCATCCAGTGGTGACTTAGCTCTGCTGCCTTAAAAGTCAGTCTTCTAATTCCCACTGGACAAAAACAAGTTAGTTAAATTCCAAGCAATTGCAAAAATCCACTCAAGTGTTATAGAGTGCATGGTTACTCACTAGATCAAAGGAGGTATTTAAAACAATCCTTAGGAGGAAGGGGTCAGTTTACTCTTTCATGAAAAGCAATGGAAAATACACACTGGTCCCTGCTGCAGTGGAGAGATACCAGGTTTGTGTGCAGATTTGTACACTCTGGGAAAATGGCCTTTGTTTGACTAAATTTAGCAGCTCTTTCCTATGAGCTACTCGTTGTAAATGAAAACACAATCCCTGTAGGCAGTCTCACCATTTCATTTTGTTTCAAACTTCAAGATCTTTATACAATTCTTATTAAAGACCAAACACCAATATTCTCTGTTTATAGTCCCTGATGTCTGTTTGATCAGTGGGGTTTTTTCTCCCTCTAGGAAACCAAACTAACACAACCTTACTGTATATATATATAAGGGGCATGACGGGCAATTGCCAGGAAATGCATTATCATGAGCAGCTTTTAAAATTATTGCCACTGGTGGTTTTAACTAGAATTGGAACTCCTTCTTCTGGAATGTACCTGCACACGAGAAAAGGAAAGCTCTGCTATGTACCAGTCATCTTGGATTCTCTCTCTTCAAGTTTCTAACTTGTAGAATTAATATTTCAGACAGAGATTTTCTCCAATGATATTCACTTGATTTACACTACTTAAGTATCTTTCAGGAATGTGTAACTATCAGAAAAAGTGCAAGATCAAAATTTAAAATTTGCAGTAGTTAAAAGTTACAGAGGAAATACATTTATTTAATGTACTCTGAGGGCTAAGGGAAATCAGAATCCACATTTGAACAGCACATGCTATATCATCCTAAATGCTCCTAAATTTGGTCTAAATGTCCCAATTGTCTGCTGACAGTGAGAAAGTTCACTACAGGGTTCCCTCTGCAGGGTCCCCCACTACCCAGCCCACTCAGGGATTAAACTGGAAATCAGCCATGAAACCTGTATAAAATTTGTTAGGGTGAGAAAGTTCCCCTAGCACACAAAGCTGTCCCTGTGCCCTGTTTGCTGCTGGAGCAGCAGAGCACACGTGTCACCTCCATCCCCTCACACCTCAGGCCCCTCCTGATCCCCCTACTGACAGCAAATGTCTTGGGAGAGAATTTTCCACCAGGAGCTAGAAGTGAGTGCCTGACCTCTTAGAGATGGCTTCGGGGCTTGACAAATGATGACTTCGTGCATCTTTATTTTTATTGCATCAGCTGACTGGAAGGATCTTATCTCAAGCATTTAAACTGGCCAAAGGTCAAAAACATGCAAATGTCAAAAATAAAATGTGTTAAAGTGGAGCCAGCAATGTGTCAGTGAATAACTCAATGGACTCTCCTGCATTACCTGAATTATTTTTTCAATTATATCAATGCTAATTGATAAGAAACAATTTCTAATTTACTCATTTTTATTTTTAAATATCTATATCAGACAAGGAGATTTCACTTTCATCATGTTTTAAATAAATGAAGTATTCTTGTTTTATGAATTACTTGAAAAATCCTGCAGATGTTTACTGAATCCCACTTGAATATCACCACAGAAGTTGAAAATTTTCATTTCTCCTGTTCAATAACCTTTAATTGTTCAGTGCTTGTCTGTATATACAGAATTTAAAAGAAATGTTTCATTGCATTCACAAAAGAACTGATTAGTATCATCTTGAGTATAAAGAAAATGAACATTTTGCAAGTTGAAGGAAGTAAAAGCAAAGAGTACTATAAATGAAGGAATTTAGAATTTATTTTATGCATTTACTTCAACACCACACAAAAATATCTTTTTCTTGCTTCCTTGTAGATACTTTTTTTCTCTACCTTCATCTTTTTGCAAAGATTATTTTTCAGCTGTGATGCTTTGAATGTGAAAATACTAACAGAAAGCAATTCCACCCAAACAAAAGCTATGAAATGGTGCTGACAACTCCTCAACCATTAAAAATACAAGAAATAGCATTTTCTTTTCAAGAAGGAAAAGTAGTCAAAAAAATAAAAGAATCCAGCAATCCTATTTTCCTGTTTTCTGTTCCTTTTCTTTCTGCAATAAAAATGTTTCACAGCTTTGACCTTCCAGATTCACATGTTTTTTCATTTTCCTTTTTTTTTTTTTGAAAACTCTTCAATATGGCTGCATTTACAGCATCATCAAATTTCTTTATTTGATATACCTATTTCATTTTTCATTAGAAAGCAAACTCAAATCATAGTCAAACCTCTTGCTTTTGATGGAAATGGGTAAGGGTTTTCAACTAATTTGGAAAGTTTCTTGCATCTGGGCTTTTCAGTTTCTTCAATACAAACTAAACATTCTCAGCTGTGCGAAACCAAAACATTTCCTGGATAACTGCAAAAAACCAAGGTTTTCTAGCTGGTTCTGGCATGCCAAATGTCCTCAGGACCCATGGTTAGATCCAGACGTTCAGTGAAATGAAGCTTCCCTTCATTAATCGTCTTATTTTTCGTACCTCCATCAGCTTGCAGGCTATGCAAATAACAACAAATATAATAGGACACCTAATTAGTGTTAAAAAAGAGTAGGGGCTAAACAGATGATGTACTTTGAAAGCTGTATGAATGAGAAATACAGTGATCTTCAGAAGATTTCTTGTCCCATTTAATCATGTATAGCTGCTCTCGGAAAAATCTTTGAAGTGTCTATTCTGCCAGTGGAAGGAAAAGATATTTTGTTTCATCGTTTATTTATACTTTTAGATGGGGAGCTGGAATTATTTTTCAGTAAGCATTGGCAGAGGAAACAAACTTGATAACATAACTGTTCTTGCCATCTGTACATACTTCACACGTTGTCATATAGAGTCACTTGGATAGGAAAACAAACACAAAATTGCCGAGTTCTGTGTGTTATGTAAAATGCTCTGCTTGTCAGTACAATTCGAGAGTGCCCTCATCTACACTGAAGGAAAGATGTTAATCTAAATTCGACAGAAGTGTCTGCAAGAGGTAGGAAGGATTATCTGTGAAGTTTAATAGTAGCAGCAGTTTAGGACATATTTAGACCTTCTCACTTGCACGAGGCAAACCTTAGGAGCGGAACGAGCCATCTGCTTCTGCACAGAACGGCCTTTAAAAAGTAATCTCTGTCAGGCAGTGCTTGACTCATCCTCAGAACATTTTTTGATGGAAAGCCACCAGTTTATACCACCTGAGGGTATTGTCTTCTGTGGCTGTCAGAGAAGTAGGCTCACTGTTTTCTCCCAAGTTCCTCTGCAAGCATGTTGGCAGCAGAATCTCTGGGTATTCTGCTCCCTTTTTCTGTCTTAGCCTGAAATCTTCACCTTTCCCTTCCACTACCAGCAGTCTGAGGGCTGTCTTACCTTGATTCTGATCCTGCAAAGAGATCAAAACCACAAACTCAAGCTTACCCATGAATCCGAATGGTTATATTCATTTTACCAGATTCTGGAGCAGTCTGGGTGCATTCTGTGGCCAAATCCTTTCTATAATAATGAAAGCTCTCCAGCACGAGACTTCTTTTTTCCCTGCTTCTCTCCACACCCATGAGCAGGCACTGACACCACACTAGGCCCTCTTTGGAGAGACAATTCAGGTGGGCAGCAGCCCATAGTCATTTCCAGTAGGGTTTCCCATCTGAAAAAATGGGGTAGAGCACCCATCCAGCAGCACAGGAGACCCTCCTGCCCTGCAGTTCAGGTATAACCACTGCTGTCAAGGACAGCATGTCCCAGAATGTGCTAACTGTGTCACTGTTATTGGGATACAGAATTCCTATAAGGAAAAAACCCCAGCAAAACAACAAAAAATCACCCCCCAAACCCCCAAAATGCACCAGCAGCAACAACGTCAACACCTAAAGTTTTATAGAAATCTTTAACAAAAGACTCGTTTTTGAGAAAAAATAAACATCTTATCCCGCACAAAGGATATGTTTTATCACTCCCTGCTGTGGTTGTAAAACTGTCAATCAAATCAGATTAAGCCTTATAACATAATAGCTACAAAATATCATTGTTTGATAACAGGCTGGAAGTCATTTGGACTAACAGTAAAATGCAAAAAAAACCCAAAACAAACCAAAACCGAAACATAATCCTTCACAGTGCCATGAAATAGACAAATAGGCATTAGAGAAGAGATCATGCAACTGAGATTATTCTTACTCAACAGCAGAGTTTTTGTTATTTCTTTCTGTCTTGAGGTTAAGCAAGCAAGCATAACAGGTATTGTATACAGCACTTGAAATGAACTGCCTGTGCATGATGTGTTCTGGAGAAGAAACAGAAAAGATGAGGAATACATTTGAATACTAACGTGGAGTCCCTTCCACCCTAAACCCCCTTCATTACAGAAAGATCTGGTTTCTTTAATAAAATACATTCCTGGTGGCTAATTGAACACACCTTCCTGCAGCTTGCTTAAGGAAAATATATCTCAGTAAGTGTATCAAGATGATTAAGGAGATATAATTAGAAATCCTATGATGTGAAAATGTAGTCACACAGTCCTTTCAAACAGTACAAGGGAGAACTTCTGAAAGAGACACTTGGAATTTTTGGTTCACACAGGAAGATTTCTGGTGTTTGCATTATCACCATTCTAAGCCAGGAGTATTTTAAGTGATGGCATTGCTCTGACAAGTGTGGTTATGGCCAAATAAGGTGGGGGGAAATGTAAAAGGCTTTGGGAGGGACATGTTGGATAATAATTTTCTTGGGACTGCACCCAGTGGATGCAAACCAGAAGAATTATGAAAAACATCAAGAGATAATGGTTGCCATTCTGTGCTTAATGCAGAAATATCCCAGGTCTAACAGAACTTCCTTGTATTCCCACACATATTGGTCAACCTCCTCTCCTCTGCTGCAGGGGTCAGCACGAGACGTCAAGGCAGCAGTAGGTAGGAGAACCTTCACAAAGTCATTTGTTGGAATACCAGCCATGCTTGTGGAGGTTCTCTTCTCCCCTGTGTGTGCAGAGAGCAAGAAACCCAGTGCTCTCACTGATAGCTGTGCTCCAATACAGCAGGGAGAGTGCACGAGCGATGCTCAGGCTGAGGCCAAGGCAGCTGGCTCTGAACACAGGGACAGCAGCCAGCTCATACAGAGACAGGGAGGGTGCACAGCACGTGGCCATGAGGGGGAAACTGGGCTGTTCTCAAAAGTTCATCTCACTTGCAATGGGAGACTGAAAGCGTGTAAAAGCTGAAACAGGTAACAAGAAGGTGGCCCTTGCACAAAGTGTTTGCCAAACCGCTTCTGCCCATGTGCATGGAAAATGGATATGAGGCCATTCTTGACCATTTGCTGGTTTTAAAATGTCAGACTATTCAGGAGAGGAGCAAGGAATAGCTGACATACAAAATTAAGTAATCCAACCATTTGTCCTTGGAGCATGTGTTAGAAATTGCCGTACTTGGAGGCAGCCACAAAGAATGCCCAAATTTTATAACAGCCTCATGGCATTTCTGCGGATTGCAGCCATAGGTTCACAAGGTGAAATGTTGGTGACGGAAAAGTTGCAGACACACACAAAGGAAAGACAGGGAAATGGACAGCTCTAGAACAAAAAGCCTGTGTTTTAAGGGTCTTCCTAGATATTGCAAATTTGTAGATTTTTCAGATTGAAAGTATGGAATTCACAGATAACATTCCACCATTTTAATCAGCAACAACATAAAGTGAAGTATAAGCAGGAAAGGTAAGACACCCAAATACAGAGATGATACCTTCCTTACGTCTGATTTTTTACACTGAAGTTGCTCACATACTAAAAAATACATGTGGGCCCTCTCTGCACTGAAATAAAAACCTCAGAAGTCTAAGAAAATGTATTATATGCAGGCTGGGGCCCCAAAACTGAAAATAATTCAGTTTTGGTCACTCAATTCACCTCAATGTCAGCAACAACAAGAAAACCTCTCTATGTTCTTAAACTTTCTTATTAATTCAAGACTCCACAGGGATCAGCATCCTGAATTTACAGTGGGTAACAGAAAATGAATGCTTCCCACTCAATAGGGAAAAATTTTGCAATGCAGTAAGATTACTGCTGAAATATTAGTTTATTACTTACATCTACCACACGAGCTGATGGCATGATGTAATCAGGAGGCAAAAACTTCTCAGGAGAAAAAAAAATTAGCTGTGTACTTCAGTCTCTTGCCTGTCTCTCGTTTCTGGGATAGCTCATGTTTTGATGCACTTAGTTGGCTGTTCGAATGCAAAACATCTTGAGGAACACAGACCATATGGCTTGGGAGGTTGAACATGTCTAAGGAAGGAGAAATTAATTCTTCAAAAGTTCATCTGCAATGAAACTGTCACAAATGATGCACCTCTTATCTATTAAACATGTCACTATTAATGTCAAAACAACTCAAAGATATGCTCAAACCCAGTGAAAATGCTACATCCCTTGAACAAAAATTGACGCTTTGATAAATTTAATACATTCATCATACAGGAGTGTGTTTTATACATAAATGCATTTTGCTTGGAAAATTAACTTTCTCCACTTTTTAATATGAGATATGGATATGATCTTCATACATCATAAAAGTTATTACTGAATGCCAGCTGCCTTTGCCTCCGCATGTCTTCCCCCACTAGAAAAGAACTCAAACCATATTCATACTACAAACTGGACACTAGTTGCACTATTTCACAAATATAATTTAAACTTCTCACTAAACAAAACCAAATTTCCTTAAATACTCTTATATCCTAAATGTGCAGCTTAAATTCCAAAGGAAGGGTATAAGAGATCATTAGCAAAGCCAGGAATGGTTGCAAAGAACATCTTCAGTTATAGATACAGATATGTCTTGGGATGACAGGAAGAAAAGATGAGCACTAAATCCATTAACTCTCCTTGCCCATGGTGCCTCTGAACCTCTGAAGCAAAAACGTGTTTTTCCTGGTTTGTTAACAACTGATATGAGGAGCATGGTGTTAAGATGATGTTGGACTCTCTGTAAAAGCAGGGTTAACAGAGTTATGCCTTCTGTTGTGTTGCATGTGATAGCAGAGGAAATGAGAAAAGCCTTTCGGAATCTCTCTGAAGCACTGCTGTAGTGGAGGAATGAGAGCTCTGCTGGTCACTACCAGTAGAGCTTGTGAGTGGGGAATCCATACATAAAACTTTGAAATGGCAAAATCTTAACCTTTGTGATAAAGGCTAAAAGAAAACTATGAGCCCACAAGACTGCAATAAAAGTTATGTATTTAATTCTTTCATGTGGAAAAAAAAAAGACCATGTGTGTTTCTGAAAGTACTAATTATTTTGCCAGGTTGAATCACAGCTGAGATGTATCACTGTCATTAACCTCATTGTTAATAGTCTTTTCAATAAATTATCACTGGGTGTTCCTTACAGCCCTTTTAACTTAACATAAAAGAAAATGATCTATCAAATTTAAAGTCTTATGAATCTGAATCTTAACATAGAGATGAGTGAAGCAGCCCTCGGGGGCTACAGTGAGCTGCAGAGTAAAAGGTAATGGAATCAAAGAAGGCTGTATTGCAAGACAGAAGGGAGCAGAGCCTTGGATCTGCTACTGGATATGGCCATGGCCTGCACCCTGGGCTGCACAGGAGGAGCAGGAGGTGGACCACAAAATTTGAGTTTTTAATAGCAGTAGATGTATTGCACAAATGCCAGACTTCTGGTAAATCCATGGCTTTACCATCTCTCCCTTGTGCAGTCTCAGTCAGCATCAGCCTGGATCTACCCCAGCCCCACGTCCTCCAGAGCTCCCTTCCTGGCTCCCCCAAGGCCTTCAGCCACCAGCAACATAGAAAAGTCCTACAAACAAGGCTTTGGCATCTCCATGGAAGTAGCTGGACATGAGGAGAATTGCTGCTCACAGAGAACCACCCTTCTCCTAATCCCATGGGACTCAGTGTTTCAGGAGCATGCAGGCTTTGCCAGCGAGGGCCAAGGCTGTGACAGCACCCAGCCACTGCACACAGCAGGTGCACACAGACAGCTCAAGGTTCCCTTAACCCATTCTAAGATTCTCAATAATGCCCAATATCATTTTCTCTTTAAGTGCCTTAGCTTTAGAAGCTGCTACTCAAGGCAGATTTAGATACTTGCTGATGATGGCAGGCAACTGCAGGGAATGTGGGCAACAACTGAAGTAATGGCAGAACAAACTTAATTTGCCTAGGGATTTTGTTGAAATCTTACCCATATCACTGGTTTTTCTCATAAATGCAACTATGACAGACACCTTGTTGCTAAAATTATCATTTAAAAAAAGGCCTCTTATCCATTTCATAAGTCCACTTAGTCTCATGGAAGAAAAAAAAAGAATGACCTTACTTGGAAGGATGGGGGAAGAAATCAATATTTTAAGAGAGGATCAAAAAGGATTCATGCTTTAATTAGTCTCCTTAGTTCTGTCTAATGATAAACTAGTTTGGAGATGATTGGATGATTCTGCTTTCCTACTCCCCGCATACTAAGATCTGCTTTTTAATATATCCACGTTTATTTTCAGTTTATTTGGGGGCAATAAATCTGTACAGTTTGATAAGCTATATATTTTCTAAATTTGTTATTTCCTTCATCCAAAAAGAGTTAAAAAACAAAAGCCGAGAATTATTTTATGTGTGCAGACCTGCTGAATTCTGACATTCTGCAGAGGATAAGTACAAAACAAGAAAAAGAAAAGGGGGGGAAAAAAATCAACAACTTTTAAGGTAGATAATAAGTCCTCCCTTAATCTAAAATTGTTTCCCAAATCTGAAACTCTTGCAAACTGTGCAATAAAGTGTGCATTGCTAAGCAATATCCTGCTCATCCAAATGGGTGGAGGGTGAGTTTTGCCATAGTCAGTGTGAAATGTTCCCCATGTCAGAGTCATAGGGATGGGATTTGTGCTCTGACCTCCTGAGGATTCCCAAGGAAAGCAGCCCTGGCTCTGCCATGCAGTTTTCACCAGGGAAGTGCACCAAGGAAATGCATGTTTCCAGCTATAATTAGACAAGCCATGGAACTTTTAATGAAACTGTACTCATTAGTGATACAGTCAACCAAGGCAATTAAACCCTCTTACTATTCTGGTAGCTATAAGACTGATTATGGTGTTCCCTTCTCTTCCTTATTTTATAATTTTGCCTTTAACAATTAGAGCAGCTGCAGTAACCCAAACTAAAAGAAATAGTTTTGTTGTTAGCTAATCAATTCTACTTTGTATTGCATACAGATCTTAATTATGGAAGATGTTTCAATTCTTCACAAGGATGCAGCACAAAAAAAAAAAAGATAAAAGAAATAAATTAGTTCTGGAACATAAAACAGACAGACTCTAGGTGGCAAAAAGAGAGAGCAATAAAAATGAAGAGTATTTTGAAATTGGCTTTAAGAAAGATAATTTTTGAATGTGTAATAAGCAAAAACAGGAAAAGAGTGTCTAACAATGATTTAATTTCTTTCTGGCAGTAGACTAAACAAAGTCTGCTTATTTTCATTTATGAAGAATAAAGTTTTAGTAGTGCATGCTAAGCAGAAAAAACCCCAAACCAACACTAACTTTATTAAGGTAAAATCATTACTATTATTTGCAATTTGGCAGTACACAGAGCCCTGGAATGAGGTTCAGTCTATTTCTGCCCTAATGTATAGTAACAGCCTTCATCAAGAATTTATAATCTGAGGAGGGCAGGAGGAAAGGAGGGTATTCATTGTCATCACTTTACACAATAACAGTCAACAATCAAAGATATTAAAGCAAATACTCTCCAAGCTAGGTCGGCACTTAATTCCCCTTAAATTAATAAATTGTCAGCGTAAGACTACATGTGTTGCATCTCTGACATGACTTCTCAAGCCTAATGGGGAAAGGAATAGAGATCTTCTCACAACATATTTCCCTTTCCATCTACCATTCTAGAGCAAGAAGAATTCAGAGACGGTAATACTCGGACTTTTTACAGAAAGTATTTTTAAAACTTAATATTTTTACAAAAGAATCTTCTATAAATGTGTGTTGATGTTATTTCACAGGACGCTTTGCTATATTCAGCCATTTTGGGCAGAAAAAATACCAAAAAACCCCAACCAAATAATGAAATTTATAGAAAATACTAACTGCAAGACATGTGAAGACTGTATTTTTAAGAAATACAAGGAAGAGGTACCCTACATTAAAGAAGGTGTGGCAGTAGAGAGTTTGCCAAGTATAAATTTGTACTTTTTATCATGAGATTTTCACACATCTCAGTTTGCACAGTGCCTTAGTATTTAATATACTCTTGGTGAGATAGAAAAGTATTTTAAATTTAGATGAAAAAGAGAATGAGGAGTACATTGTCATTAAAAAAACACTGAAAATACCCACAGATAAGTATATAACTAGGCTAATTATAAATCTCCTATTAAGATGTGGTGTTGTTTGTTGCCTTCTTGAGGCTCCTGTGTACAGAGATGCACAGAGAGCTGGATGCCTCATTACATATCTTGTCATCAAACTGAAGCTGTTCACAGCAATTAAACAAGGAAGGCACCAGCTACGGGCAGAGAACAAAAGCTCAGCAGTAGAGTCTTGCATTCACATGATTAAACAACCTGGAACACTCAGAGGCTCGTGCTAAACAGATTTTTATCTGCAAGAAACAGTACTCTTTTGAGACTTTTTTTCTCTCTATTAGGAATCAAAAAGATGAGGTGAGCACTCATCAGACCTTTATCCCATTCATGCAGGGGCTGAGATAAAGACCAAAAAGTTGGAGATAAAAATTTAGCAATAATATTTAATAATATTTAACAAATATTGTGTTATTATTTATCCAGCTGGCAGGGGATCTCAGTGACTTTGTTCCCATGCCAAGTCACTGAAGCACCAGTGGACATCCAAGGGCTTTCCACTGAAGACTTTCTATTCTTTGTTAGTTAAACATAAGTTTAGGGGTCACTTTACATCTCTGTAAACAAAAACAGTGTTTGGGGACATTTTTAAAATGTAATTCTTTTTTTCAAAGGAAAGTGATCCTTTTTTATAAAGGAAAAAAGAGATTCAATAATTTTACCACACTTCTACAATATTTAATTTTTTGTTCTAAAATTTAGAATTATAATGTCTTATTCAATATTTTCCTTGCTAGAGAGGCACAGAGCAGGCGGGTTTTCTGAAACCAACAGAGAGGCTCCATTTCAAGCATTTTGCTGAACATGTTGGTTATAGCTTTATGCAAATTAATCAACAGGACAGCTGTTCTTTTTAGTTTTGGCCACATGTCGCCGTCGGTGTTCTGAGCG
>VWZT01012389.1:96932-118080 GCA_013397055.1 Pachycephala philippinensis | reverse complement strand
AAAAAAAAAAAAAAAAAAAAAAAAAGGAGAGACGACCTGGAGCAAAGCAAGGGGAATTCACACGCAGGCTGGAGAGGGAATGTTGGATATCGGTGCCACCTAGTGGGAATTCTCCAGAAGATCGAGGAGAGCCAGGCTGCTCCTTTTCACCCTGAAAAAATCTCTTGGAGAAATAAAGAAATCATTGATGAGGGTGTGGGTGCTCAGCAGCATCAATAAGTAAGCCTGGAGCGTGTGAGATGGAGGCCACAGGTGGTGGCTGGAAAAAGTAAAGTTAATTAAATCTCTGGTGCAGCTCCTTACAAGGGGACTGTGTCTTTTGGAGTCAGCTAACAAAAAACCCCTAACACTGCTCAGTGGGTGCAGGGGAGCTCTTTGCCTCTGGAATATTGCCCTGGAAGCTCGGGGAGGGGCTCGAGACAGTGCACATGCAGGATTTATTAACCATACCTGGGCTGGAAGTGCTTGGAGGCAATGGAGCTCATAAAGTTTTACAAGCATTTACACAGCACATTTACATTGTGAGTAAAGAAGTGCTGCAGCTGCTGGTGAGAACCTCTGCACGGAGTTACTGCCTTGTAAATAATGAGCCTTGAGAGCAAAATCTGCTCGCCTACATTATCAGACATTCTTATGCTCTGGCCATGATGATGAGCAGTCCCTGAGAGCCACGAAGTCCAGCTCAGTGCATGCCTTTTTTTTGTTTGATTTTAAAAAATGAATTCATTTCCTTAGGAAATGATGTTGCAACCAGCCAAGGGTGTCGTGTTTGTGTTGTTCACTTTCAAACCTTGCAACTCATTGTCTAACTCGAGCAGATTTACCAGAGGGCAGCAATCTCAGATATGACATTCCTGAAAGTTTCATGCAAATTGGTGTCTGGGTAGAGGAGAGTGAGCCAGGGGGACATGTGCCATCAACCGGCCTCTAATAACATGGAAAAATACTTAATACACACTGCTAGCACAAAATAACCCTACCATTACTTTTCATAGGAAACTACACACCACAAGATTTTCAAAGATAAGCTTCTGCTGGAAGTATTTGTTCAGGCAAAAGCAACACAGAAGTGGTAGGAAAAGAGGAATGGCAGTGGGATCGGGGCATTGAGCAGCATCAGGGGTTTTACTCCTGATTCCACTCTCTGCAGTGGGATCCCAGCACACTGCCTGGCACTGTGGCACCCCTGAATGCCACAAGGATTCTCAGCTGGAATGCATTTAGACCCTGGCAGGAACCCAAAGCGTTTGCCTCACCTGGATGGCTCTTGCTGTTCCATAACAGAGAAGCCCGGTGCACTCTGAACATATTCTTGCTGTTTGCCACTCCTTCCTGCTTTAAATGTGAGATCCCCTTGTCCCCAGGTGGGGCTCAGAACTGCAATGTGTGACTGCCACAAGGGACTGGTGGTCCTTTGATTTAAAAAGGGGAGGCAATTCCCAGAGTCCCAAGAAAAACAAGGGATGGAATGAACTCCTGATCTCTGGGCTGCCCCTGGGACACCTTTGCCTCTCTTGTCTCAGGGCTCAAAGGGGCTCTTCCTTCCTCCACATTTAATGTGGAAAGAGGAGGATTTGGATCATGGGCCGTTGGCTTTGTGTCCGTAGGGATCAAAGGTGTGTGCAGGAGAGGGAGAGGAGATACCAGAAGCCTAGTGGTGCAGATCACAGAATCCCAGAATCCCAGAATGGTTTGGGTTGGAAAGGACCTTAAAGATCACCTCATTCCATCTCCACCTTCCACTAGCCCAGGTTGCTCCGAGCTCCCTCCAGCCTGGCCTGGAACACTTCCAGGGATGGAGCATCCATGACCAATGGAGAAAGTCCACATGTTTCAGCAAATATCCCAAAACCCCACAGCATCAGGCACACCTGGAAACCTGATTCTCTGTGGTTTCTCTTTGTGCTTTTTGGAGTGTCACTTTTGCTGACCTGCTCCAGGGAAGGGACACGAGACTTTGGAGAGGAGCTGTAAACGTTACTTCTTGCATGTTGTTTATTATCTTCAAAAGGAATCTCCTTTTCCAACAGCCCCACAGAAGTTCCTGTATTTAAAAATAGCAGCCCTAAAGGGCTTGCATTTTCCTCTGGGCTTAGCTTCTTCCAGATTGCATGAGTCAAGGAAAAGCCTGAACATATAGGCAGGAAGTGACATAGACATATTGCTCATGATGACAGCACTCAGCAAATGGGAAACAGAAATTTGGCAGGGGCAGTAAGGAAGATTAAAATACATCTGGACTAGAGCCATGGTATTCCAAGGGGTGAAATAACCAAAACAATTGGAAATCAAAATACATCATTGGATATTTTAACATTCAAATGCCAGCAACAAGAGAGCGAATTTGCCAAATTTTGGTAAAATAGGATTTTATTATGGTGAGCTTTCTGCAGTGGCTCAGGTAAACTTCCTGGTTTCTTAAAATTAACTTGTTTTATCTGTAAAGAGACTCAAAGAATGGAGAAAGCTGCTGCAATAGTGCTTTTAAGTTCATGTAGCACACGTAGAAGAAACCTGCTGTAAGGAAGAGCTGATTTTTTTCTCCAGTTTCAGATGGCAGAAATCTCCAAATCTAAAGGTAAAATAATTTCTGACCTCTTACTGTTAGGAATGACTGATTAAAAGTGCAATTCCTAATCAAATTGAGCAAGTATTATGTTTAACTAAGGGCTGCACTTCTCAGAATTGCTATTTAATGTGTATTATGTGTGTAAAACAAAGACTGGAATTCCTACAGACACTTTTCTGGGTGACACCCTTGCTCTGTTAAAGCCAACATCAGATTATTGACTACAGCACACTCCAAATTTCACTTTTACTTTCTTTTCCCTTCACAATTTAAGAGCTGATTGTTTTGTTTTGACTTGACTCATGACCTGAGGCATGACTAACGCCGATGTGCAGCGATAAAACTTCCTGTTGGGGTAAATCCCAAGAAACTCGAGCAACTTTATTGTCAATTTGGACTCGTACCAATGCTACAGTGGAGGATTTTTTTTTCATTTTTATTTCCACACTAAAAGTAAGAGGCCCCAGCTGAAAGATGACAGCCAGGCTGCATGTTAGAGCAGTTTAGGTCCAGAGCCAGACCTGTATTCTGCAGCCTGAACCTTTTTCTAATTAAAATGCACTTGATCTACTGTTACAGTGCTCGAGAGCTTTTGAAGTCAGGCTCTCCCTTTTCCACTTGTGCAGGGTATTTTGAGAAAATAAGGTTGTCGCTGCTTTGGGACACATAAACGGAGCTTGGTTAATAGATGATAGTAACCATGGGGTAGATGATGTTGTAAACTTCTTATTTCACTTTGATGTGTCCATCCTAAAGCCCCGGATTTTTTACAGCATTTATCACAATGGTATTAGGTGATATTTTAGGTTTAAGAGTGGGCTTACTGTCTTTTTTCTTCCCCTCAGCTCAGTGTCCACTGTCTTTTTAGAGCTCTCTTCACGTGTTTCAGTGCAAATTTTGAAACTTGTTCAAGAAGTTGGTTTTATATGATTTTCTCAAGACCTGAAGCAGCCTCAGGATCATTCAGGATTACCCATTCTCTTTGTCACTTATAACCAAATTCGCCAATATTTCTCTATAAATACCAAAGGCATTTGGCCTTCTCTGAAGCAAAGTTAAGTTTTTTTAAACAGAAAATAAATTTCCAATTTTTTCCATTGGATTTACAGTACCTAGGATATTTTTCTTGAAACAGGTTCCTTCCCTTATTTGAAGGGAACAGCTAAACCCCTGAATTTAACAAGCTTCACACTGTTAGCAGTGGGGTTTTTAGCGCTCGCTCCAAAGCCCACGCAGATACATCATGGTATTTGATATATTCATATGAAATGCAACACACAGCCGAAACCTTCAGGGTTCTCAGAGGCTGGATGACACTCCTGAGTGTCCCTTCTTGGCAAAACAGTTGTTCTAGAAGAGCAAGAGTTGGTTTAAACTTAACCTCAGAGGATGCTCTACATCAGCCTGGTTTGGGTTGAGGACTCCCCATCCCTGGAAGTGTCCAGGTTGGAGCTTGGAGCACCCTGGGAGGGTGGAGGTGTCCCTGACCATGGCAGGGGTGGCACTGGATGGGCTTTAGGGTCTCTTCCAGCCCAAACCATTCTGGGATTCTGTGACAAACCTGTAAGTGGCAGAGGTCCAACAGTTTCAGTTGGTGCAGGATTTCTCCTGGTGATAACAAACACTCTTTAAGGTGCCAGAGCTGTTACCACTGCTCACAACTTCTGCATGTGAACATAAAAAACTGCAGAGTGTAAAGCCACAGACTAATGATCATCCTTGGGGTTTTTCTCACCTGCAAAACTGTGCAGTTCAGCCTGGGTAGAGCAGTCCCATATAACAGGAAACTTTACCCAAGAGGTCTTGAAATCCCTGGAAATCTTTTTAGTATTGCCTGGGCCCCAAAGCCTCTCATTATAAACCAGATCCAGAACATGCATCCAAGCTTTCTGTCCTGTTTCCATGCCATAGTGCTTTGTTGGGACACGATTGAAATTCCTTTAAACTCAAATTCTCCTTGACTACAAGAAACATTGACTGGGATCCTGCCTTTAAAAACAGCCGAGGAGAGGAGGCTCTGTGCTCAGTCCCAGCCAGCCAGGCCTTTGTGATCCGAGCTGCTTTCCACACCAACATCTCCTGCGGGAGAAGTGCATGGATAACACCTTCCTCAGAGGGGACACATGGAAGTTAGAAACCTCTTTGAATCAGGGAAAAGAAGAATTCAGCCTTGGATTCTCCACACTTTCTGGACACAGGGTGCCCAAAGCAGCTGTGGCTGCCCCATCCCTGGCAGTGTTCAAGGCCAGGCTGGACACTGGGGCTTGGAGCACCCTGGGACAGTGGAAGCTGTCCCTGCCCATGGCAGGGGGTGGAACAAGAAGATCTTTAAGGTCCCTTCCAACTTAAACCATTCTGTGATTCTTTTCTATGGTTCTATGATTAAAATATTCCAGACCCTGGGCTTCTGACTGTTTTGGATACCGTGTTGAAAAGTGTTGATGTCATCCCAAGCCAGAAGGGGACCATACTGTAAATCTCCATTTCTTTTAGGTTGGGGGAAGAGTTTCTCCCTTCAAATAATGAGCTGCTTTTACTGAAACAACCAACCAGCAATGTGCTCCTGCCAATTCAAGTTACTTTCCTTTGCACCTAAAGATTGAGTCTGGAAAAAATGGGGGGGGGGTTTTATGTTTTACTTTGATCATGCTGCTTCTCTGTCCAATATCTTATATATTCCTTTTGCCTTGAAGTTTATGTGGACTTTACTTTGAGGCCATATTTACCCCTGAGATCAGGACTATGTTGTTGAATGGAATTTGGAAAAGGGATTAGAAAATACAGGGAATGAGCACACGTGTGAAATGTGCAGTAAAGAGCTTTTAACTGGGGTCTCTCCATCCCTGGAGCCCCCCCAGTAGTGGCCAATAATGCTGATACCACTGAAGAGGACGAGGAGGGAAACAAAAAGAAGAGAGAAACAAAAGGAAGAGGCAAACAGGCTGATTGATGATCCCCAGCTCATTAGTAACATTTAAAAAGAAGGGAAACAGCAAAAATTCCTCACTCCAAGCTCCCTGGTATGTTATAGTTTTGAAGTTCCTCCTAGAATGCAGCTGCCTTCTGGACAAAGGCCACCTATGTTTTGCCACATTTTAGGTTTCTGATTCATATTCATCAGCAAGAAGCTTATCCAAGCTTTTTTAGGAACCTCCACGTGGATGGAGGGCTGTGTGACCTGCAACTTCATCTTTTCCTGACAATAGGCACCATGAAAGTAAACGGCTGGAGTACATTCGTGACAGTATTTGCAGAAACAAATCCAGCAAATCCTTCTGGGGTTCTTAGTAACCTCTCAGAAGCTGAATAATAAATAAACCCTTTGAAGTGAGTACATAATCTTTTTATGGGGGGTTTTTCAAGGAAATATGACTTCATGCTTCAAGACGTGGCAGGGAAGCCTCTGTATGCAAATCACCTTGTGCTGATGAGGTATTGTTTTACTTTTTAATGAGGGGAGAAACGCTGACTGAAGTGCAGCCGTGTTCTACATTAAAAAGGAGCAGTGTATTTGTTAGCCAAATTTAACACCTTGTAAGGAGAACATCCAGTGACACAAATATCTCTTGCAAGTGCAGCCTGGTGGGAAAATGCTGAGGTGTTCTGGCTCTCAATTTGCACGGCACAGTTCTACTTTCTGCGGGTATGGGCACTGTAGGGATGGGGTGGTTGGCCCTAAAACTCTTCAGGTGTGGTCCCAATGTTCATTTTACATTATTTTTATCCATTACAGTCTAAGGATGGCACTGGCCCCTGAACTGCTCAGCAAACACAAGCTGGAGCCAAGTTGGTCTCCTTTCCAGCAATGACAGGATGAGAGGAAACAGCTTCAGGATGCACAGGGGGAGGTTTAAATTGGATATTAGGGAAAATTTCTTCATGGAAAGGGTTGTCAAGCAGTGCAACAGGCTGCCCAGAGCTGTGGTGGGGTCACCATCCCTGGAAGTGTTCAGAGACTGTGGGGATGTGGGGCTTGAGGACGGGGTCTAATGGTGAACACTGTGGTGGTGCTGGGTTGGCACTGGAATTAATGACTTCAGAGTAAGAGGTCTTTTCCAAAGATTTCTTGACTTTATGATCCCTGATTGCTACAGAAGAAACTTCTCCAGTCCCTCTGATGCTTCTCTCTGACACGAAGGGGTTTTTTTCCCAGTTATTCTCTTCTCTACCATTCAGGCAGAGTCAGTTTGAGATTTATTCGTCCTCCTCTTTCTTCTCTCATCGTTCGATGATCTTTAACCCTGAATTATTTCAATTTCTCTTCTATTTACACCCTGCGATTCCTCAGCAGCACCAGCACGTGTTGGGTAACCCTGAGAACTTTGGTTTATGCGGCTGTTCAGTCAATGACGTTTCGGACTTGGATGTTGTTCCTGCGGGTACCGGAGTCTCTCAGTCTCCTGTCACAAATCCCAGCTCCCAGCGGAGGTGGAAAGGTGGGACCAGGCTCTTTCCTGGGATCCCCCGCTCCCGGTGCCTTTCCAGGCGGGGCCCGCCAGGTGGCACCAGATCCCTGATGCTGGGGGACATCCCGGGAATTCCCGCTTTTCCGGGCTATTCCCGCTTTTCCCGGGCATTCCTGCTTTTCCCGGCTATTCCCGCTTTTCCCGGGCATTCCCGCTTTTCCAGGCTATTCCGGCTCTTCCCGGGCATTCCCGCTTTTCCCGGGCATTCCCGCTCTTCCCGGGTATTCCCGCTTTTCCCGGCTATTCCCCCACCTCCCGGTAATTCCCCCATCTCCCGGGAACTCCCGCATCTCCCGTGCTATTCCCGCACCTCCAGGGAATTTCCGAATCCCCCGACATCCCCCCCATGTCCCGGGCATTCCCGCACCTCCCGACCATTCCTTCACCTCCCGGGCATTCCCACTTTTCCGGGCATTCCCGCACCTCCCGGGCATCCCCGAATTTCCCGACCATTCCCTCACCTCCCAACCATTCCTTCACCTCCCGGGAATTCCTGCATCTCCCGGCCATTCCCGCCTTTCCCGGATATTCCCACTTTTCCGGGCATCCCCGAATTTCCCGGGCAGGGCAGCCGGGGAGAGCCGGGTCCGGCCCGGGGAGGGAGCTCTGGGCTGAGCCCGGAGAGCTTCGGCTCCTCCTTTGCCTCCTCTGTGCGGCCAAACGGAGCCCTGGGAAGGTAAAACCGCTTTGGTTTGGGTTTCAGACTTAATAAAATGAAAATTCCCCAGAAGGTGACTACGGAGATTGAACTAAACTCCAAATATTCCAACGCTGACAAAACAAAATCGTGGTTGCAGAGTTCCCTAAGCCAGCACACTGTTTGGGATCCATGGAAGTGCTGGCTCCTGCAAAAGTCTCCTGATCCTACAAAGGATCTTTGTGAAAGGTTCTTTGTGAGAGGTTCTTTGAACCATCTGCCCTTCACATTGCAGGACACCTTTGTGGAAAGCCTTTTGCTCTATCCCTGGCTTCCTTGGCTTTTTGTGCCACAGAATTCCTTCAGATCTGCAGCTGGATGGGTTCTGCTCCTCAGGTGTTTGTGTCTGCCCTGAGCCACTGCTGCTTTTCTGTTCCTCTCTCCGCACGCCTCCTGCTCCTGCTCCATTCCAGGTGTTTGGGGAACATCTGGCATTTTACAGGGCCTAAAGAGCTTGGCTACCGAGAGAAACAGCATTTCCTCCTCCACAAAGTAATAAATACTACATTGACACCCTTCTTCCACTCTTCTGCTCTCTCCACTGAGAGTAGAACCTGTTCAAGGAATATAAAAGTTAGCTGGGGACACCTGTCCACGTTTTATTTCAAAGAGGTCTTTTTATTTACCCGTTTTATGTCAGAGCCAAAAAAGAAACGGGAAATAGAAAATAGGGAAAAAAAAAATCCTTCCCCAGTTTGTGGCGATTTCTTCACTGAGTTCAGAGATGTTCATTATGTCACAAAACATAAAGCTGTGTTTGATAACGTTCATCTGAGCTTCCCATGGTCTGATGCACTGCCTTGGCCCCCAAGATAACTGCTCTGAGCATCCTATCTCTGCTCCACTTTGGACAGGTTACAAGCTGACGGATGATCATTTGCTTCTTCCAATGTGTGGTTTATTTAAACTATAAAAGTTAATCTCCCACTGTACATTTTTTCACAACTGATTTTGTTTCAGTGGACATCCCCAGACGTTCATATAATGGAAAAAATATTTGCTGTGATTTTTTTTTTTTAATTGAATTTTTTCTTTCTGTCTATGAATTGCTGATAACATTCAAGAAAACTTTTCCAGAACTTTCAGGCAGCCTTTGCCGGAGGTTTGTAAAGTGTTTTGAGATCTGCAGGATGAACACTCAAAAGTGCCAAGTGAGATGATTAACAGTAGATGTTTATTACCTTGAAACAATCCACGGAGTTTCATTGGAAATAATAGTGGAATATTAGAATAAAGTGCTTGTACCCAGCTGATGGAAACTGGGGGCCTACAAAACATTTTAATTCCCTCCTTCCCCCCAGTGCAGCTCTCGTCCTGCTTTTCCTTGACCTGCTGCTCTCGGTGTGCCTGTGAGTTGCTTATTTTCAGTGCAAATTTCATTCCCACAGCCCAAAGTCTGCACTGGAAGTGAAGCACTTTGCCTTCTGTAGCCTCATTATTTTCCTCCCCGGCACACCGTGGCACAAGGAGGGTTTTGCAAAGCTTAATTGAAACCAACAGGTACCTGTCTCACCTGCACTTGTTAGAAATGCCTACCTGGTGCTGAGTTTGTGTACTTGGGCTTGCACAAACATATTTATGGCAAATTGGTTTCAAACTCATTGTAACAGGGTTGCTGTGGCACCACAGGATTATTTATGTCTCAGAATTTCGCCCCTTAAGGTCCGGGTTTTATTTCACAACTAAAAATGCATCTGTTCCTCTCTGCTAAGTGGACTTTTTACCACTGCTCAGCCCCACAATCACTGGGAACTGCTCAAACTGGAGGCCTCAGTCAGGGCCCTAAAAGGAGAGGAAAGTGGAAATCTGTGTAAATGGGATTCTTCAGGGCAGCTCCAAATGGGGCTTCGGGTCACTCGCTTTTCTCAGGAACAGCTTTTACAGGAGATGTTTGTGGAGGGAAAATCCTGGTAATCTGAAAAGCATTGGAAACACATTTTTCTTTTCAATGGACATCTGTGGTGCTGAAAACAAAACAGGGTTAGAAAATAATGATGACTCTGTGGCTCCAGATTATCTTCACTGTTTGTCCATCCCCAGCACAAACCAGATCTGTCAAAAGCCTTGCTGAGCATTAGGAAGTGTTGATGTCAGTACAACGCTCTGGAGTGTGCTTGGAGAAATCCCATCACAGCTCAGGGAAATGTGAGCCAAAGTCAGAGCATCCCCAGCAGCCCAGAGCTCACCCTGAGAGAGGGGAGCTCTGCACTCTTAGGGGAAATCAGAAATGCTCCTGGAATGCAGCTTCTGCAGCTTTGGTTTGTTCTCTCTGAGCACGTGGGCTCTGCTTTATTGGCAATGAGAAGCGAGTCAGTCGTGGCACCAGGAACGTGCTGGACAAGGTCAGCAGCATTTTAAGGCAGCAATTTCTTTCCTTGGTAACATGAGGCAGGGATGTTTCACCAGCAGAGTGAAGGTTGGGAGGATTCAGGGTCACGCTTAAAAGTGCCAGTCTTGAAAGAGTGATAAACACAGAGAGGGCCTGAATTTTCCCCTGTTCACCTGGTTTTACAGCTGATTGCTCCACAGTGAGCACAGGTAGTCAGTAATCATAAAAAACCCCCTTGCATTTACACCTGAGGGGAGGAGAACGTGGTGAAAGTTTCTTTGAATACCCATTTTTTTGGCATGTTGTAAACATGTCAGAAAAGCTCTTTGCAGGATGAGGTTTTCCCTCGGGGGTCCACGAGGTGAAAACTGGCTGGACTAGGTAGGGACAGTGTTCTTACAGCTTCAGCACACGTTGGACATGGCCCCTTACTCTGGAAGATAAGATTGTGGGCATTTTGTTTGTTAGAAGCAGGAGATTCACCGAGACAGAATAATTCATGTTTCCTAAGCATGCCACATTTCTTTAATATGCTTTTTCTACAGGCAAAATGTGGCTGTGTCCTGTCCATCATCTGTCCTAGAAATGGGGAGATGAGTGACAGAAACTATTTGTTAGAAATGGTTTAAATTGTTCCACAAATGCTACGGGAGAGATACATTCTTTATGTAGTTACGCTGTGATCTGTACTTCAAGTGAAATATACTGGGGGAAAAAACGTGGTCAATGGGGTGTGTTAAAGGGCTTTTATTTGCATGGATGATTCACTTTGCCAGCTCTGATTTATAAATCTGTGGATTCTGACTAAATATCCATTTCAATAGCATTTTCCCCTCATAACCACATCCTAGAGCTGGAGTTTGCTCAGCAAAAGTGTCACCCCCAGCTCCACAGATCAGATCTGTCTCAGCATCTCGATCTGTCTGGGGCTTAATGGTAAGAAATTTATTTTACATATCTAGGGGTAATAAAACAAAATCACTGCAGAAGGGAACAGGTGGAAACATCCATGTTCTCTGATGTTTAGACTTGTGCATCACAACAGAGAGCGATTTCTAGAGACTGATGGTTTATTATTAGTTTATTTCTCATAATTAGGCTGTCTGTGTGCTCACACGGACTTTGTGAGTCACATCTCAGCTCATTATCTTGGGAAACAGACCTATTATTTTTGAAAGCCATCCAGTCAATAAATTAGCTCGGAAGAAATGATAGTCCAAAACACCTTTTCAATAGATTGCTGTCATGCTTGGTTCCTATCAAAGGGAAGGCTGGATTTTTTGTCATGACATATGGATTAACTGAGCCTTTCCTGCTGTGAGAAAACAAAAGGCAATTGGTGATGCATGGAGCAAAAAAGATCTTAAAACAGAGACATCAACAAAGAAACACGACAGCATGAAAAGACAGAGTACAGTCTGCTGTCCACGTTTACAAAGTCATCCTGCCTGCAGCTCCAGCACACAGCTCCTGCCTGATTCTGCCTCAAACTCAGTGACAGTGTTCCTCCTCTCCAGCATCTCCAACCCTGCACCCACACAGGGGGAGGGAGATGTTAACCAGAGGTTTTTTGGCTTTGATGGTGCTTTCATGCTTGCTGTCGAGCCACAAGAAGCTCACCCAGAGTCAACAAGGAATAATTCTCCAGGCACAGCTCCTTTCTTTGCTCTGCCTTCCATTTGCTCTTCCACACTGCTAGGGCCATATAGAAATTTCAGTGGGATACAACAGAACAAGCTGGCTGCCATATTTCCCCCTCGTTATTGATGCGTGAATATGGCTTTTACCTGATAGAATTTTTTTTCCTCGTGTTTTATGCAGTTCTGATGTATTTAAATAGCTCGCTACATAATGTTTAATGTGACTTTGTAATTGCCAATTACATCTTGGATGCTGGACGGAGATGTAATGCAGAGGTTTAACACAGCTGGTTCTCATCTGCTGTGAGACAAAGGCTCTGTGCTGGATCAGCTCACATCCTCACCAGATCATAAAATCACAGAATATCCTGAGCTGGAAGGGACTCACAGGGATCATCCAGTCCAACTCCTGGCTCTGCACAGACACCCCAACAATCCCACCCTGGGCATCCCTGAGAGCGTTGTCCAAACCCTCCTGGAGCTTCCAGGGGCCGTGCCCATTCCCTGGGGAGCCTGGGCAGTGCCCAGCACCCTCTGGGGGAAGAACCTTTCCCTGATATCCAACCCAAACCTGCCCTGGCACAGCCTCATGCCAGATCCTGAGGCTCAGAGGTTGTTACACTGTGGGTGAGGAAAAGCCCTTGTTTGACAGCAGCAGTGACACTGCCACAGAGATTCTCTTCCTGAGTGCAGCTTCAGGAATTTTGAACTTCCTGATATGACATTTAAAATTGAACCAAGTGAATTTTGATCATTATCTCGTGTTCTTGCTCGGGTGGTCTGAATTGGTATTTTGGCTTTCACCCTTAAAGATCTGAGCATTTTTGTTTCAGTGTCTTTAGTAATAAATGCTTAGTATTTTCACGGTTTTCAGAGAACCCGATATTTTATCTACTATCTCTTTAAAAGCATGTCACTCCTCTGAAATTCGGGCTATTTGTGTGAAAAATTATTCATCTATTGTGCAGTTGCTGTCATTTTGACTATTGCTTTTAAGTGTGATTGATTCTTAAAGCACAGCTAATAGAGCTCTTTGCCCACTACCCTCTTGTCATCGCTGGAGATAGAAAGAACCCTTTCAGCGAGAGAAACTATTGATTTTATTACACCTTGTACAGACTGCCATCAAAACACAACCAGGGAGCTTGATCCTTCCCTTCCTAATCCCTGTTTTACATTGGTAATTCCTCCAGCTCGTTTCTGTGAGAAAGGAGAGAGGCTCACACAACCTCTGCAGGTGGAAGGATTGGAGCTGCCATCCCTCCAAACACCGTCCCTTAAAATTATTCTGAGGAAAAGCACAAGGACTGTGGGGCTTGCACAGAAACCCTGAGAAGGCAGAAGAAAATGGTCCCATCTCGACTTTGCCCACAAAGCCTTTAATTATTGATGAGCTCTACCTGCTTACATAACTCCCATAATGTAAACAGACCTGCACATGGATTAATGGATTTGTCCTTAGGCCACCTTGGCGAGGCAGGGAGAACTTGAAGGGAAATTTGAAATTAAAGCACAGCCCCCCAGTGCCTTAAGACATGGAGGTGAAATGCAAGTGCTTTAATGCTGGCAGGGCAGTGAGAATTGCCAGCCCAAAGCTCACAATGGCCATGATTTTGATCGTGATGTTTCCCTGATGCTTTTAACAATCTGTTTCAGCTTGTGCTCAGAGCTGCCTCTGTCGGAGCAGGGCTTTGCCTGCCCCGTGCTGACACCCCTCTGTGCTGCCTGAGATAACCTCTGCAGAAGTCATGGAGCCAGAATTTATCCTCAACAGGGATTATGCTGGAGGACACAGGTCTCTGTTCTTGCTCAAAAGAAAATACCTTCCTTCAGTGTGTCCTGTACTTCTGCCAGTCTTCACCTTTGGAGGCACCTGACAAAAGAGGAATTGGGATGAGAAATTGGGTATTTCTGGGAAAATGCTGAGAGGAGGAGGAAGCCAAGGGATGTAGATGGGTGGAGGTGCTCAGAGCAGGAGCAGAAGGAGGCACTGAGCTGAAGAAGAGGTAACTTGGCCTTGACCCCTCGTCTAAAGATTGCTGAATTATCAGTGATTACTCGACATAAAGATCAGGGTAATCCCAGAGTGCAGAGCCCAAACAGACAGCAATTTGTTCATAGGTTGTCAAATTTGTTCCAGCATTTAAGGCCAGAGGAAGCTGAGATTTAGGACACATCTTTGTCCCTAATGTTTTTCTATGGGATAATTTACATGGCTTCCTTGTGGTGATGCTGTGGATCCATTTCTCCTCTGCTGCACGTTTAGCTACTGCAGCTCTGCTTTAGGGGCTGAACAGCCTGCAGTTAACTTTTTTTTACAACTTTACAACTCTTCTCATGACTCCTTTCAGGTCACCTACGAGCTTTGGGAGCAAGAAAACAAACCTAATTCCCAGAAACTTTTAATTCCTAAGCCATCTGGTTCCCATGCTGCATTTACTGACCTTTAAGTAAGTAAAACCAAGCCTTAAGAAGGACAGAATGGTTTATCAGTAAATAATGTGTATGTGAACGATTTCACTGCTGTGCTCAACACTTAAACAGACAAAACACAAAAAAACACCTTAAGTTTAAAGATTTTGGCTGCAACAGCCAAAATACATCTCAGCAGTTTGGGAAGCAAATCCCATTTTCACTGGATATGATATACACAAAGAGAAACTGCTTCCAAACTGGCTTTCAGCACATTGATGCAATTCCTAATAACAGGAGCAGTGTCCTGTGGGGCTGCTGCTGAGCTCAACTCACCCAGAGTTAAGTGACAGGGGAGGAGCACCTCAGCTGCAGAGGCATCCCCCTTTACCCACAGGGCATCCCCTTTATCCATATCATGCCCACCCCAAGCTCTGCCTGCCAATTTTATGTTGCCCTGGCCCAAATTATCAGCTCTAACACTAATTGATGTTAAGTGAATGTTGTTTCTGTCAAATTTTCCTCTCATGACTTCAGTACCAAAGTGGGGGAAATGCTGTTGCACAAAATGTTCTGCAGTTGTTTAGATCCACAAAATCAACTTTGCAATTGCTGATCAGTCCACAGCCTTTCTTCCTGCATGCATCATTGCTGGGGATAAGGAAAATTTAGAAGGCCACTTGCTGATGTGATAAAGATGTGATAGAAGCCTCTGACAGCCCTGCAGCGATAACCTTGAGCAGTAAATATCTAGTGGTTACAAAAGAAGGTGCTGCTACACTGAAAAGAAAGCTGGCACCTGTTATTTTCTAATTCTAACTAAATTGTAAAAACTGATCATTTCCCAATGTCAGGAACACTGCAAACAAGCTCAGCCAGCAGCTTCGGACTGCCTTGGCACCACTGCTGGAGTCACCCACACTATCATGGTATGGGTGCCTGCAAATCTGCCTTTGCAGCTGCTCTTTGCATTTATTCAGCCTCTGGGTGTTTTTCTGTGATCTAAAAGACAAATACATTTCTCTGCTAAGAGAAAACATCACAGCACACTCTAATGTAAGGGTTAGTTGTCTCTTCTTTGGCTATTATTTAGATTAGCACAAGGCTGAAGATCCCCAGGCAAGGTGCAGGATTCTCTTGCACCCAAACACAAACCAAAAGGATTATTCCCATAATCAAGGGAATTTGTCCCTTTTAAAGGAGCAAAAGGCTTAATTGTTGGTAGTCACTGAAAGTTGGTTAAATTGGCCACCTCCAAAGCTATTTCCTACAGGTACCTGAGGCATAACCCCGTTTTGAGCACAGGAGTTACCAGAAGAAGATCAGTGTTGTTCTTGCACCCGAGGCTGCAGCACTCTGTGGTTATGGTGATAGCATTCATAATTAAACAGCTGAAACCCAGCAAGGAGCAAGGGATTGAAAGGCACTACCTGGTGACCAAATCCAGTTCCCTGTTATCACAGAAAAACATATTTTAGAATTCTTTTAATGAATTTACAAATTTCCTCTACGTTAGTTCTTTATTTTGCTGCTATTGCTTGCATTAGGCTACCCCGGACACTCACTGCTCAAACATCTGTGTGGCTGCTTTGGGCTGGCTTGTTCTCATGCCAGCCTTGTCTTTTACTGTGCCAACATTCCTGGGTGTCCCTGAAATTTGTCCTGTCCCTTTCCATAGTGTGCTTTAAGAGAGCAATCCCTCTCTCCTCCCTCACCTTCATCCTGCTGCTTTAAACAAGCTTTAGTTTTGCTCGTCTAAACAGATCAAATTCCTTCTCATTTCCTGGCTGTTTGGTTCATCCCAATAGTCCTGTTCCATGTTTCCATCATGTTGAATTCTCTTCTCCAGCTCCTGAATAGTCAAAATAGTTTGAGGTAGCTCAGAAGACCCCCCAGTAGGAGCAATTCTCCTTACTCCCCAAGTGTGTCATCCAGCTTTTCGTGGCTTTAGATTCCATCCATGCTGTCCACGGACTTCAGCCTCAAAGTAATCCTGTTTTTCCAGCAGGATATTCTCATCCTCATCAGCCTTTCCCACAGCAAACTTCATCAGGCTGTGCCTATCACTTGTGCCATGGGCAAAGATATTGTTGTTTTTTCCTTGAGATTCATCACTGGAAGTTCATTAATGAGCTCCCCATGACTGAACAATTCCCCTTTTGACACAACCCACCATTATATCCTCCTTAGCTTTTCCTGCACCAAGAACTGCTCCAGGTTAAACAGGTAATTTTCCACATCTAAGAAATGCTTTGCTGAAGTCTGTAGAGATCAGAGTTTGCATCTAAAAAGTCAATAACAGAAGAAAAATGTTGAGTTCGTTTGGCAAGGTTTAGCTTCATAAACTTTTCAGAACTTTACGGCACTTCTATTAATCTTTAATTATAGTGAACTTCAGAAATATTTTTGACTTTTGCACAAATTAGGAGGTCAAGCCTAAAAAGCCTGTAACTGCTGACATTGCCTTTTCCCCCTGTATATCTAGGTGCTTAATTTATTATTGTCCTGATACTTGAATTAATAAAACATGCTCGGTTTGCAGAACTCAGCCCAGGCAATGCTGATTTTCTTGGAGGCCGGGCTGCTTTTTGGACTGCTTTTTGTGTAATTCTTTCTAGCAACGTGGGTTTCTCAGACGCTTCCCGTGGAAGTCTTTGTAGGAAATGGGTTTCTCCATGAGTTAATCACAGAATTACGAATTGGGGATTCCATCCCAACACTATTTAGCTGTTGCTGGATGAGGCCATGGTGCTGGAGATAAAGAGGCACCAGGCATGTGTGAAATATTTAATTGCCACTTGCTGCTGCAGCCCTCTGCTCGCTGTTTCCTGGAGCATGGGCAGCACAATTCCCACACGCACCACGGTTTTATTTGCATTTAGCAACAAATACTGCTGATGCTAATATCTGCCTCCCCGAAGAATTTTAAGAGAAAGCTTATTAAACCATTTTCAGTTCATCAGCTCCCTGTGGACAGCAGTGTTTAAATCCTGCTGTAGAATATGTAAATATCCATCTCTGTGTGCGTGGCAGTATGGGGTTAACTCTGTGGATTAAAAGAGCTGTTCCAGGGCATGTAGAATTCCTTGAGAATAAAGGAAATTAAATACTTTTTCACTTATCAGAGTGACAAGACTCCTCTATGCTTCTTAGATATCCAGGAGGAGGAAAACAGGATCTGTGTACTGCTAACTTTTAAACAGTTCATTTACTCTTTTAGGAGAACTTGGTCATTAACACTTGAATATTTATTTTTCTTTTAAATCATGGACCCTGATGAGCACTTTTGGAATGTGTGTTTTAGCACAGGGCATTCCAGAGGAGCTGTGGCTGCCCCTGGAACCCTGGAAGTGCTCAAGGCCACGTTGGATGGGGCTTGGAGCACCCTGGGACAGTGGAAGGTGTGGAACTGGATGATCCTTAAGGCCCTTCCAACCCAAACTATTCCATGATTCCCTTTCCTCATGTCCTTGGTCCCAAACTAAAGTCAAACTGAGTGGTGGTGTTTAAACCATATTTGAGGCACCTGATCTTGACCCATTTTGGTTAAAAATGAATCTGGATAAATTTTGGGGGTTGCAGATCACACGGGTCATTCTTGTCTATGGGGAGCAGACCCAGCAGGAAGGAAGGAGAGAAAAAACCCCTTCTTTTCCTATCGAATATGACAAAGTTATCTTAATTTTAAAACATGTTTTAGTTCTAAAACCATCTGAAAATCTGGGTCAGGTCTTGCAGTTGCTACTCATTCCAAATACACACTGCAGTCCGTGAGTGTCAATAGGGGAAAATCAAATACAAAATCTTTTCTTTTTTTTTCCTTCTTAGATTTCAGTATCACCATTCCCATGAAATTCTCCTGGTTTCTGTTAATAGTTGAGAAATAGATTTATAGTAGGTGAACTGTCAGGAGGAAAAAGCTCAGACAAATGCTCCTTTATGCTACGGATAAAGCACCTTTCAAAGGCAATAAAAACATCAAGAATAAGGAAAAAAAATCCCCTTTTTCATTTCATCCTTCCCTCCAAGCCACTACATTAATTAGCTCTCTGACTGATTACTCAGTCAAGGACTTAAAAGATCAATGGTGACAGTAGCCAGGCAGGTAATTTGGAGCAAAAACCAGTAAAGTAATGCTCTGTCTCTGGGAGAATGAAGTGTGGTCTGGTTGTGTCAGCAGAACAGACAGAGAGGGGAGTTACACACAGGAACTCACTATTGAGTTTCAGCTCTGTGACAAATCACCTGGAAGTGGGATCCTGGGATTTCATCAGCTCCTAATTGGAAGCAAACAAACAAAGCATTTATTCCTTTGAATTTGAGTATTTTAACCACCAGTGGTGTGCTCAGCGCTGCATCAGACAAAGGAGGAAGGCCAGGCTCATGGCAGCTCACATCTGAGATCCACCAGCAATTCCAAAGGGATGGGGAAACCCTGAGGAGACTCCGACTTCTGAGCACTTCTTTGCTTTGATTTCTTTCGTGACTGCATTTTCAGTGATGTAGATGAGAGTTACCAGCTTGAACATCTAAAACCCAAATTTTGAGGGGGCTGCCTACCCCGGAGGATAAATTAGAATGATTGAAGGATCAGTGCTGGTTGAGGCTGGGGTTTCACAGGCTGAGGTTGCTGGAGTGTTGTTACTGCCTGCTTTGTGTGATTGACTTCATCCCTTTAGTGCTGCCCTGGCACTCAGTGAACTGTGCTATGAACCAACTGAAAAATTCATCAGGGCCAGCAAACCTCTTTTATCACATATTTTAATGGCTTTGGGGTTGGTTTTTTTTTTCATTTATTTGTTTCAATTTTCTTAGAGGATAACTCTTTGAAATTTCCTATCCTCTGGATAGATCAGGAATATTTGATAATCAGATTGTGTTGCCTACCTCTGATTGGCCAAGTCTCCAAGGGCTCTCTGTATCTCCTGCCTTGATGAGCCTTTAAACACTCCTAGCACGAATACCCCAAACTTGATTTCTCTGAATGCACAAGCATGAAGATACTCTGCTGAATTTTTGAATGAGTCGCTTTTTCAGCTGCTTGCAGGTTTTTCAGGTGGGTATCAGGGTGGCCAGAAGAAGATCACCGTGAAAAAGAATTATTAAAAACCAAATAAAATAGTTCCTCCTAGAAAATATTTAGTAATGCATGCGCCACTCTGCCAAATAATGGATTGCTCTATAAAGTTTCTAAACCCTTATTCTTTCCTTCATGTTGAGATGAGGCTGGAATAGCTGCATTAAATTTAGAGTTACATCTGGCTCTCACCTGTGTAGGTCAGAGAAGATGTGACTTGCCCCCTAATGTGTGATTTTAATTTGAATGTACACAAGCACAGCAGATTAGCCACTCATTGGAGTGTCGTTATCCCAAATCCAGAAATAGATGAAAGTACTCCCAGTTGCTATTGCCTGCCAACATAAAACTTATTTTAGGATTATATTGTCAAGAGCCTGTTCTTACCAGAGTTTTGGTTAACTAATGCTAAAGAGAAAAGCTCAGGAATGAGATCAGTGGTCTTTATAGAAGTAATTGTGGATGTGGGTAACATTTTATTTTCCCAATCAGATGCAATAGGTCCCTACAGAAATATCCTCCTGACTTGAATATCAATGGGCTCCTACCAATTCTGTCAAAAGGAAATACTTTGTTTGAACACTTTTCCTGTTTGGAGAGACTGAGTGGAGTGAGGGACACCTTACTGCCCTCCAAAACTGCCTGAAAGGAGATTGTGGTGAGGTGGGGCTCAGGCGTGTCCCAGTGACAGGACAGGAGGAAAAGGTCTCAAGTTTTGTCAGGGGACGTTCAGAGTTGATATTACGGAAAATTTCTCCATGGAAAGGGTTGTAAGCACGGGAACAAACTTCCCAGGGCAGTGCTGGATTCCATTGTCCTGGAAGCGTTCAAAAAACATTTGGATGTGGCAGTTGAGGACATGGTTTAATGGTCAGTGGGGTGGTGTTTGATGGTTGCATTTGATGATCTTGAAGGTCTTTTCCAGGCTTAACAACTCTGTGATTCTATGATTCTACTGCTTTGAAGTCGAAATGTTCAGACCTTTTTTATTTTCCCTCCCTTCCAACCCCTCTTACCCTCTCCTCTTATAAACCTGAAGGAAAACCTAAATTTCTGTTTCGCTGGGAGGGTGCAGCTGGTGCCTGTTGGATGGGCAGGGAGGAGGTGGCTGGGGAAGGAGCAGGATGCTGACAGAAAATCCCCACAGAAGGCAAACTATTGAACAAACATCCCCTTCCTGTCCCCATCCCCTGTGCTGGCACTGCCCAGGGAAGGGCCACCAGCAGTGTCCCAGCCCCCAGCCCCCACCAGTTTGCTCAAACACAGCGAGTTTGTCCTTCCTCTTGGTGGCTGGGAGTGTCTGTGGATGGCTCTGCTGCTCCCAAGTAATGGGAGAGAGGGTCAGAGGGCAGAAATGCTCAGAAGGAAAGAAATGAAGCAGGAATTTCAATTCGAAGCTAATGGATGGGGTTCGGAGGCTGCTATTAGCAGAAATTATCACTGCGTTAATGTACTCCAGGCAGCATTTTTTACAGTTGAATATGGTGTTATTTTCCTAGTTATCCATTCCCTGACAAGTGGTTATAATCAAAGCTGTCTGTGAGCACTATTATCAGAAACTTACTATTATGTGCTGGAGGAAAAAATATCACAGGACGCTGCAGTGACAGAAAACTATTGTAGGTTTTAGAGATCTACTGCAACACCAAGTATTTATTTATGTACTGCTTTTACCTCCCATGGAAGAAAATAATTTTAACTTAATTTTCTTCTCTCCCCCAACTGCTCTAGAAAGTGCACCTCCCAAAATAAGTCCATAATTATGATTAACAACGCGGGCTAGATCCTCAGTTGCTGTAAATTAGCAGTCCCCCATTCCTTGCAGTGGAGCAAAGCCAATTCCTTGCAACAGAGAAAGCTTCCAGTGCCCTTGGCATGCTGCTTTACATCTTTAAGGGTATTAACAAACCTCCTTTAATGTAGCACTGCACAGAATTTGCTCTGGCCAGAACAAACTC
>VWZT01012389.1:0-96901 GCA_013397055.1 Pachycephala philippinensis | reverse complement strand
AAAAAAAAAAAAAAGGATGAATCTGGCGTCATGGTCCTAAAAGTCTTTAAAATTACCTCATAAACAAAATGAATCCTTTCAATATATTCTGTCGATGAATTAAATCAACAAAATTGCTATTGCTCTGTCATGTGATCTGGCTTCGGAGAATAACTTTATTTTCTTCTTAAATTTCAGGTTGGCCATATACTTAATAATATTACTGTAATTCTGTCACAGCTCTGTGAAGGAAGGAGCTCCAGTGAGAGAACACAGAAAGGAAGTAATTAACAAAAAATGTTTATACAGTTGATTACAAAACATGAAGAAAAAAAATCCCCTACCACAGGGATTTTGAGGTTTAAAGATATGAATAGGCAATGAAAAATTCTGCACTTTTCATTTAATAAATCCTCAATAATGATCAGATTAATTTGAGCATCGGAGTGATAATTTCTGAAAACATCCTCTGTTTTAGGCTGCTCTGCCACGCTCTCCATTCAGCTGGTGCTGATGGAAATGATGGTCCAAGGCTAAGACTAGTGAATTAAAACCCAGAATTGCTGAGGAGACACTGACAGACACTTTGCATGTGGAACAGGCACTACCCCTGCAACTTCTCACAACTCCCCTTCTCAGCTTCCCCTCTTTTTCTTGTTACACCTGGGAATTGAACAAACAGAGTCCAGAAAGGGTTTTGGAACAATCCTAAATCAGGGATACTGTGAAGACAAATGGTAAATGTCTGTTACCCCAGCTGCTAAGTTAATTACTGTAATGGGAAACATCTTGACAGAAGCATTGCATATGGTTATTAGCAATTAACCCACCACTCCAAAAATCACAATTCCTGCTAATAACAGAACAGAGCTCAGCCTTCCTAATTACAATCTCTGCACGAAAATTTCTTTATATCAGAAGGGACTGTTAAATCCTGTAACTAGCTACAATTTAAAAAGACTGGCAATGGAGACACTGAGAATTAGCCAGAAAAATGAAAATAGAACAGGATGGTGTGACACTGACTCAAAGTTGTGGGCAACACTCGCTCTTGCTTGGGGATACACAACAACTGTCACAGCCTGTTTGTAGAAAATTATACATCAAAATTAAAATGCTAATGAAGGGGAAAATATGTTTCAAAATGGAGAGGACAGGATGGAACATCGTGAGAGATACCAAATCTTTTACAGAATTCGTGATCTGGACAGTGTTGTAAGTAATGTGCTGAATTTGGATTGCACTGGAATCTGACAGAACAATTTTCTGACCAACAAGAGAGGACAATAATGTAATTTTCACCCCTTGGAAAGTCCTTCAGCACTATATGGAGGGCATGAGCTGTTTTATTTTCCCTAACCACTTGTACTCTAGGCAATTGGATCCCACTGGAACTGCACAGAGCCACCAAGGGGAATTGGTGTTTTACCTGCTCAGTTCAAAAGCTGGTTTAGCTGAGCAAGATACAATTTAATTTTCCTTTTCCCAGTCAGGAAGGGAACTCTGCTCAACATGTCCAGTGACTGGTTTGGTGGTGGCCAGGGTGTTGTTTACTAAGGTCAAAGATGCACAACTTACAGCAAACAAATTCCAGGACAGCAGGAAGGTGCCTGGTTGGTCAGAGCAAGGATGTGGGGTACAAAGAATCACTGCTGCTGTTTCCAGTGCCCTTTTCTCCAGAGCCCAGTGTAAGAACTGGAATAAATGAGTCAGCCTCTGCCTCTGTGTCAGCTCTGAAGCTTTAACAGACTCGGGATCCCAGCAGATCAATTATCTCAGGAGGCCTTGAAACTCCTTCCACCGATGTTGCAACTCCACCCGTGGGAATTCTCCCATTAAAGTCAACAGCTCTGCAGGATATTCTCAATTAAAACCCAGCTGAGGAGAAAACACGAGATAATATTTGTAAGAAGGGTACATTGCACAGACTGGGTTGGCTTTGGAGTTCAGGACAATGCCAAGGTCACAGCAGCTAAATCTTCCTACCCAGAAAGCAGGGGATTTTACACAGCTCCATCTCCAGAATTTGGCTGCAGCTGCATTCTGTTGTGTGGCCCCCAGGCAAAGGTCTCATCTATTAAGTGGCCTTCACTCTGCATTTCAGTACCTCCCAATCTGCGTGTTGCTGGTCCATTATTCTTAACAACTGGGTATAATAAACGTTGTGCATAATTTGTAATGATCACATACAGCTTTAAAGAACAACGTTGAATAGTTTATTTTTAAGTTCCTTAAGATGGAAAAAATTAACGTATTTTTTTAAGACTAATTTACCTCTCCTGGAAAAAACCCCAACAACTGAGGAATGAGATCCTTTGCTATTTTGCCATGATGTGATCCTGAAAATAGTCCAGGTTGGGATGACATCACAGGATAAAATGAACACTCAGCCTTGACATAATGAACATCTATTATTTTATGAAGAAAGATTTTCTGGGGTTTAAGAAATAAAATGATTAGAAAACTCTGTGCTCTGCGGGAGGTAATGAGATTAGCTCAACACAAGGTCCTGTGGAGTTAAAACTACTCCAGACACAAGAAAGACTCAGCTATTCATTGGAAATTTCAGGGTACAATTATTCTGCTCTAAGGCCAGATAAGGGCTGTGTGTTTTCTTCCCCATGAAAAAGAAATCAGTTGATAAAATCTCAAAGGGATCGTGTCCATGCAAGCTTCAAAGCAAGGAACAATATAAAGCCAGTTTTCTTGTTATGAACGGTAAATGTTTACCTACTTTAGCAAAGGCCTTGGAAAATAAAAACCATACAGGAAACCACTTGTAAAGTGTGTGTAAAATGAGAAGTTGGTGTATCGTGTTACAGGGCTGGAAGGGAGATGAATTAATGCTCTGTAAAACAGAGGCTGACTGCTGGCTGGTGAGGATGCTGCTGGCTGGTGAGGATGCTGCTGTACCCATCCCATCCTGTTGTGTCCGTCACAAATCCGTGCAGGAGCTGCTCTGGAGCAAGTGGAGACCAAGCCCATTCCATCGGAGAGGAAAGAAATCCCAGATTTTAGCACTGGTTGGCTCAGGGCCCATCTGCTCGTTCACAGCCCAGTGCCTGGTTAGTCACAGCTCTCTGGAGAGAGGGAAACCGTGCTGTAATGGACCCGGAGACCTACATCAGATCATAAAATGCTCAAGGTGTGTTTTTCTCATTTTTGACTTGCTACTATGCACAGTTCCCTTTCCAGGTCAGCTGGTCTCCCTCCCCTCACCAGTAAAGGGGAAAGAGTTGTGTTTTGACAGCAGTAAAGGTCTGGAGAGATCATAAAGATGAGAGGACGGATGGTCTAGAGGACGGCAGGCAGCTCTGAGATTTAAAAACCACTCCTCAGTTCCCAGTTTTATGTTCTTGCTGTCACTAACTCCGAGCAGTAGCGCTGTTATCCCTCCCTCAAGATGTGAAATGCGTTTATTTTCACGGTTACCTCTTGGAAGTGCTCAGATACGATTGCAGCGGGCATCCTGTACAGAACAAAGAAGGACCAGAGGAAATAAAGAGAAGCCAAGGTACGTCTGTGTCAGTGCAGCAGAACGCGCTCAGCATCCCGGAGCCGAAGGCAGCGCAGGGCTGCAGGCGGCACACCGCTTCGTGCGCACATTGAAAACGCTGATCTCCGCCTGCGTGCTGCACCCGGCGGGGACGGGGANGGGCGGGCCGGGGCCGCCCCGCCCGTGGCGCGCCTCTGCCGCCGCTTTAAATGATTTGGGGGCCGGGGCCGGCGGTGCTGGCGCTGCGGGTGTTGTTGCCGCTGTTTCAGCCGCCGCTCCCACCCCGGCAGCGCCATGGGAGCCGGGCCGGCGCTGCTGGCCGTGTTGCTGGGCTGCGCTCTGGCCGCCCGCAGCGCGCCCGCGGAGCCGCGGCTGCAGCGGGGCATGTGAGTGAGTGAGTGTGCGGGGCTCGGGGGGGACGGCACGGCCGGGACACGCCGCCTTCGCCCTGCGGGGAGGCTCCTGCACCCCTCGGGTCCCCGCGGCGGCAGGGAAAGTTTGGGTGGGTGCGCTGGAACTCCGCGCGTCCCCCAGCGCGGGTGCCCGAGCCGCCGAGTTGTGTTGATGGGGCTCCCGGGGAGGCGGGCGGGCTTGGCTGTGCCGCGGGAGGTGAAGGCAGCGCATCGCAGCGCCGGGGCTGCTCCTGCCTTCGCCTTCAGCCAGCTGAGCCCCACCTGGGGAGAGCGGCAGGACGAAGATCGGGGTCCCAGCTGGAAATGCGGGCGGGAAGGGAAGGGCAGGGAGCGGGAGAGGAGAGGGGAGAGCGGGGAGCATCCACCCGCGGCCGGGAGCGCGCACAAAGAACTCGCGGCCACACGTGTGCGGCTGCCGCGGTGCCGGGCAAGTTTCTCGGAGGGGTTCTGCAGGGCACCAGCGATGAGTGCCTTTTGTTGTAAATGCGGTGGAACGTCTCTGTCCAGAGGTAGTTTTCTGCTCGGTTTCTGAAAAAGAGTAGCTGGCCGCATGCACGAAATCTGTGGTTAAAGTTTCTGCGTGTTGAAATTGAATGGTTCTGGAAACTGTTTTCTGCCTTGTGTACCTTTCTCGTCTCGTGTTTTTAAGGAATGTTTTGTCCCTCTGCTTCCCTTGTCAAAACAACCTGACAACAGCCTTTTTAGATGTCTGTGTATACCCTAATTTCTAACCCCTCTGATCTTCCTGGGTTTTATCTTCATCAACTTCATCCCACTCTTTCATAATTAATGTCTTGTATTTGCTTTCAGTTGAGTTATTTGTTCTGTCTGAAAGTTGAGATTTCCAAGCCCATTGCTCGCTGCCTTTCTATGCAATACATATTTACACGGTATTTACCAGAAGTGCTTTTAAGGTGGTTTATGTTACTCCATTTTGCTGGAGCACGAAGTATCCATCACGATGCTTAGAGAAGTTAAGCTCATTCTGTGGTAAAACATTTTCCTTTGTTAAAAGTGCTCTGTGTTTCTTCCAGGCGTGCTTCGTGCTCTCTTTCTGAGCAATTACTCTATCAGGAGGAGGAATGGCATTGGCCTACGTTAATGTGTTTGCATTTGACATCAGTAATAACTATGATTCTGCACTTTTGAAGCCGGAGGTGCTGTTAACTGTGAATTGCCTCCAAACGATTTTTGTTTGCTTTTACCCTTTTAAAGACTGTGTCACTGGAAGAATAAAGGAAACATTCCCTTCTGGCAGTGATGCTGTGTGAGGATGTTGCTTTGGGCTGGAGTCACTGGGAGCAGCAGTGCACTGTCAGCCAGCAGCAACCAGGAACGCCCACCCAAACCCCCAGACCTGTGGCACAGCCTTGAGTGCTTTTCCCAAGGGTCATATTCCTGAAATTACTGCCATTCTTACTGCTTTTCCTGAGCTGGGGCAAGGATAAGTATTACTCCAAACTTTCTTGCTATTTAGGGACTTTACCATTGGTGTAAGCAGAAATGCAAGATGTCACTACTCCTTAGGAGTGAGTGTGCCAGCTTTCACCAAGAAACAGTGAAATGTCAGGAGGATTCTCTTCATGAATCACCTTTTTCTAATAAATCGGGTTTGTTCTTTTGACGTTGGTCATCTGCAGTCAATGAAATCAGAGCAGCAAATGTATCCCTTGGAACATACCATGCTGAGTGTGTTCTCTGCTGTTGTTTTGATTGAGATCTTATGTGGCTGAGGCTTTACAGGATATTCTTCATAATTGTTTTCATTCTGTTGCTAACTTGAGTGTTTGCTCCTAGCTAGAAATGTGAGGGATCTGTGGGGATGTTGGTGTTCTGCTTCCAAGCCCCCTGAGGAGATTTAATGTAGAACAGATTACAGAATGATGAGATATTTCTATCAACTGCTTTTCCATACAATTAGCCCTTGATGATCCTCTAATAGAAATTCAGAGAACTCTGGAATGACCAGAGAACAGATATGCCATTTTCATTGTAAAGCATATTTGGGCCTTTAAATGAGGAATTAACCATCTCTCATGATAAAAAGCACGTTTTTAACACTGTAGTGAGCTCTCTAGTCCAAAACTGGGGTGTGTAAGACAATGTAAGTGGGATGTTATCTAACACTGGGTTCACAGAAATCAGGAGGCAGTTGTAGGACAGTGCAGAAACGGGAACTAAGAGAAGAGGACTTGAGTTGCTGTCAGAAGTGGTAAATCCTTTCCTAGAGAAACATTCCCCTGGGAGCTGGAGCAGTGCAGATGTCTGCTCGTAGTTAGTGATGTAGGACAGAGCAGGAGGCAGGAGGTTATGAGGCGTGTGCTGGGAACCCCCTTTGTGCAGTAAATATCACCTTTCAGAGTTAGGACTGGGACAGGGCTCAAGAATGGATTCTTCTGTTCCCAGGTGAGACGAGTGAGGACTTCTTTGAAGAAGTCAGGAGATAAGTTTTGTTCCTGTCAGCATTAAGCCCCTTGATTCACTGTGGTTTTGCAGGTCCAGGGTGACATCCTAAAGGGGCTGGTTTGCTTTTAGAGGATCCAGTCTCAATCTTGCAATAAAACNATGCTGCTGTACCCATCCCATCCTGTTGTGTCCGTCACAAATCCGTGCAGGAGCTGCTCTGGAGCAAGTGGAGACCAAGCCCATTCCATCGGAGAGGAAAGAAATCCCAGATTTTAGCACTGGTTGGCTCAGGGCCCATCTGCTCGTTCACAGCCCAGTGCCTGGTTAGTCACAGCTCTCTGGAGAGAGGGAAACCGTGCTGTAATGGACCCGGAGACCTACATCAGATCATAAAATGCTCAAGGTGTGTTTTTCTCATTTTTGACTTGCTACTATGCACAGTTCCCTTTCCAGGTCAGCTGGTCTCCCTCCCCTCACCAGTAAAGGGGAAAGAGTTGTGTTTTGACAGCAGTAAAGGTCTGGAGAGATCATAAAGATGAGAGGACGGATGGTCTAGAGGACGGCAGGCAGCTCTGAGATTTAAAAACCACTCCTCAGTTCCCAGTTTTATGTTCTTGCTGTCACTAACTCCGAGCAGTAGCGCTGTTATCCCTCCCTCAAGATGTGAAATGCGTTTATTTTCACGGTTACCTCTTGGAAGTGCTCAGATACGATTGCAGCGGGCATCCTGTACAGAACAAAGAAGGACCAGAGGAAATAAAGAGAAGCCAAGGTACGTCTGTGTCAGTGCAGCAGAACGCGCTCAGCATCCCGGAGCCGAAGGCAGCGCAGGGCTGCAGGCGGCACACCGCTTCGTGCGCACATTGAAAACGCTGATCTCCGCCTGCGTGCTGCACCCGGCGGGGACGGGGAGCGGGGGAAACTCCCTTTGCAGGCGGCAGCACAGCGGCATTGCCCGGGGGAGCCGCCGGGCACAGCCGGGCACAGGCGGGCACAGCCAGGCACAGGCGGGCACAGCGCTCCCCTCACGGCGCTGCGGGCGNTGGGTTTTTTTTACTGCTCACATGTTGTATCTGCATATTTTCACTTTATCCATGAGCAATCTGGTCGCATTCCAAGGAACACCTGGATGTAGAGCTGGATTCCTGGCTGAGGAACTGTTTTCCAGCTTCTTCTATTCTGCGGGGCACTATCAGCTTTCTTGTGCTCCTGCACAGATAAATCACGTTCCCAAAAGCAAAATCCAGCATCCACATGTTATCTGCATTTGCAACCCTCGAGTAAGCTTGGCCCTTCAGCTGCACCAGCTGTTGGGTGCAGTGACACAGGACTGGTTTTGCACCACTGCAAACAGATGTGGCTGTGGGTGCTATTCCCAAGCGACATAAATAAAAATTTCTTCTTAAGGTATAATTAAAAAAGGGAAAGTCCGCTATTTTTTTTTTTTTTTTGGAAGGAATGTATTTCAAGAATTAACTGCTGTTGTGCAAAGCATTTCCATATGAGGAGATGCCTCTGAGTTGTGATTGTTGCAGCGGAACAAATTGCATGTCAATTTGAATATGTTGGAATGCAATGCAGAAAACAAAGTCACACGAGAAATGCTTCTATAAAGTACATGGAGATACAGCTTAAACTTGGAGCCTGGGATTTTGTCATAATACTGTCCAAATGATGTGAAAAGTAGGTTGTAAAATCATTTCTTGGTGAGAAGTTGTCTCAATGTATTGGCTGTTTAGCCAATATACTTTATTTTCACCTCCAGTGATGCCAATTTGCAGGTTTGAGGAAAACTTGTATTCCCAGCATTTAATAAGGGCTTAAAGTACGTTTACTTTTTTTGAGGTGAACTGAATAATGTAGTGGAATCTCCTTCCATTTCTTTGAATGGGTTATGTTACAGTTGGAGGCTTTGTAATTAAAAAAATTTGCACGTTTTTTGGCTGATAATAAAGACCTAGTTTGCCACTGGTGTATTTAAATTTGTACCTTAATTTAATACGTTTTTGTATTAAATTTAGGCATCAAGTGAGATTCTCTTTGAACCTTGGCTGAAGTGATGCTGGTGAGTGAGAGTCATTGCCAAATTTTGATTTAGGCTACTGAATTCTACCTAATGAGTTGTTTTCAGCTGAAACCTTAAGTCTTTCTTCCCATTCCTGTCTGCTCAGAATCTGCAGGGTTGCAGCGAACCCTCACTGCTCCTGACCAGCAGCCACTCCAGCCTTTGAGGCTTGGATAATGGGATTTTAGTAAGCATGGTTTAAATGCTTTGGCATAAAAGTTTATGGTGGTTTCATCCCCTCATTTCCCCATCCCTGCCCCCCAATCCTTTAATTTGCAGTTGAAGACTGAGCTGTTTCTCATCTCTGTGAATGTGAACACCACACTGAACAAGGAGAGTGTTTTTAGCCTGTGCACTACAGGATGTTGCCAGCAGATAGAGCTCATGCTGGCCAGCCTTACAGCACTGAATCCCATTTCTCAAGACTTTGCACTTAAAGCTTCTGCTTCACAGCTCCTAGAGGAATATTAATTTTGAATTTAGGCTTTTAACAGATGGCAAAGTGCTCTTTTCCTCTTTTTCTCCCCCAGTATATTCACTGTCAGGAGACTTAAAGATAATGAATGAGTGTCATGGTGGTACTGTACTTTTCCTGATTTATGACGTTTTCCTGCTCTTCAGGAGAAAAATGAGATCAGGACTTTCTCCTAAACTCTGAAATAGCTGTAAGACAGGACCATAAAATGTGATAGCCTGAAGTTGTTGCATTTATCAAATATGAACTTGAACTGTAAATATTTTCCAGTTTTAGAAATTCCTGGGTTTGTATCAGAGATGTCATAAAATGGTTCTAAATCTCACAAGAGGTTTCGAAATTTGCTGCTCATAATCACAGTAGCTTATATGTACTGTATGATCCTTAAATCTGCACATTTAAGGGAAGAGAGATCCTGCTCCCCTTCACTTTTAATGGGATTTGACTTCTGTCATTACTCTCCAAAAATATGCCCTAAGAGGGGAAAAACTTGTCAGGTTTCTTTAGGTGTAATTGTGCTGCTATGGAATGTTGCTATAGTTTAGTTATTTATGCAGCAGTTTAACGTGCTTGAAATGGGTGTTTGCAGTATTTCTTGGGAAAATTGCCTGGTTTTTGCTTCGGCTTTTCCTCTGCATTGTTTGTATCCAGCACTGCCTGTTTTTCCTAGTTCTAGGCATGCCACGATCTAGGTATGACAGGCTGTGGAATATTTTTAATAAATTTGAAGGAAACCCCCTGGTGAGGAGGGATGAGATGATCTGTGGTGGCAGACCTGGTCTCGAGGTGACTTTTTTTGGCAGAACTTTGATGGAAGCAACGCTTTGGCTCCCAGAGGGTTAACAGCCCATATTGCAGACTTGTGTTATTCACCAATTAAATACCTTCTCTCTTTGAACACAGTTAATAGATTTCCTTCCTCTGAAATTCAAGCCTGTTATTGCTTACATTCCCTCTCAAATCTATTGCTTTTAATTTATTTCTGAGGAGAAAGAAATTTCCTTTCATTACTGCGAAATCAAAACGCTTTAAAATGATGTTCTGAACACGTGTAGTCCTGGATTTGTGCTTTGGATTCCAGGCTAGTCTTGGTTTAAAACTAATCTTTAATTGTTCCGGAGGGGAATTTGATATTTCTGCCTTTGGTGTGAGGTGATGTGTGCTTTAATGTGTACCCTGAGCTCCACTGCAGTGCCTTTGACCTGTGGATGAATATTTGTGCGTGGAAAGGGGAATGTTATTTAAGTCAGAGAGCTCACACTTGTTTTTGTCTTCTTTAGTAGAAACTCCTTTCTGTCTTCCCCTGTGTAAATCAGAGTAGAACTTGGCACAAAACCTTGATTAGAGGAGAATATCATGCCCAGACCATGTTTTTATGTACACAACCCAATTCAATATTGAAAATATATCATAGTATCTCAGGATGTGCCTGAGAAGAGGCTTTGTAAGGTACTTTGTACTGTTTTTTAACAAAGAAATCCCCTCAAATTACAAAACACTTGGGTATTTTGGGCCTGGTCTTTTCAGGTTGGAATATTCCTGTATAGGAAATGAGTTTTTATACACCTTAACCCCCAGGAGACTCTTCAGTGGTTTCCCTTCTGTTTGTGATTGCTAGTGCTCTCCCTGCCTGACCAGTGCATCTCAGTGGTGAAAAATGCAGTTGCATAAACTTCTCTCTTCATTATATTGCTTATATCTTACATTTGTGAGTCAAGGCCTGTCCATCCCTCTGTAGAGTAACACCAGGAGCCGTGGGTTATTTAGAACCTCAGTATAAGTTCCTAATCCAAAAGATATAAATTGAGGGTTTTTTTTTTCCCCTTGTAGTTTGCCATTACTGAAGAGTAATCCACTAATGCATGCATGTTCGTTTTTCTGTGGCTAAAATTCATGAAATATTTAGCTTAACCAAGTTTTCATAATGTTAAATCAAACATACGAAACCCCCAAACCAAACAAAACCTCTCAAAAAATGGACATCGGTATCAGTGGTATCAAGCAAATGATTTATAGGGGAGTAAAAGACGTGGAATATTTTAACACCTAAAACATTGGCATGTAGGGATTTTTCTGGCATATATTGCATACATTAGATGTAATCATATTTGTTTCAGTTTGACTGGAAGTTATGCATTCCATGTTATTTTAAAAGTAAGCTTTCAAAAAAAAGTTTAGCTTTGAACCTGTTAAAATCTGGCAACCACCAAAAACGCAGTGAGCAATCCCTAGATGCTGGTTGCTGAAATAGAACTGAGGATTTCACTACCTTCTAACTCATTTAATTGTCAAACAGTGTGGCACTTGCTGTAAACCAGAGTGAGCTTTCTCTCCTTATGACAAAGTGGTGTGACACTTGGAGTGATTTTCCTGTTAATGTTGTAACATGGGATCCCTTTGTGCCTTGGTGCCAGAAGCAGCTGAGGTGTGTGCACCTGGCAGGTTTCCTGGGGTGACCTGTGGGACACACCCCTCTGCAGGGGAATGAGAATGGCAGTGGGTGTAGTTAATGGGAAATTACACCCAGAGGTGGCTGCTGCTCCTCAGGGCCTTCCTCTCTGATTTCACACTTCTCCATCCCCAGTTTAGTCTGGATTTTGGACCCTTATCTGCTTTGTCTTAACCATGAGTGCATGCCAACTATTTCTTAGCCTGCGGAAGCAACTATCCCATATGGTTTTCTAATTAAGTTGAGAGAGAGAGCCTTGGGACACGGATCCTCAAGTTGTTTGTAAAGGTGTGTGTTTGTGCTGCCTGGGGCTTTGCAGGCCTGGTCACTGGCAGTGGTGCTGCTGCTCTCCTGGATGTAGTGGACAAAACTATAAACTGGATCTTGCTGGGGACTGAGGGACACTAAAAGAAAAAAAGTCACTCCTTGATTCTAAAATGCAAAAAAAAGGTGGCTTGGCCAATCATGGTTAACTGATCCGGATGTGCGTGTTTATCTTCTGCTTTCTTTGCCAACCAAAATAGATTATTCTGTCCTGGGGGAGGGAGGAGATGGTTAAGTAGAAGGTAAACGACAGGCGCTGCACTTTGATAGCGGCAAGAACTAAAAATCTTATTGTTGTTATAATAGCTGAGTGTGTAATTAATCATCTCCTATTGATTTGCTCTTCATCTAGATGCAGGGCACAAAGGCTGAAGGAACTCTCGTGGCATTTAGCTGCTCCATCTCATCAAAGAGGGGATGTGAGTAAGACACAGCAGTGCATTAGTAACCTGTGGGATGAGGGGAGCCTTGTGTGGTGGACCTTCATCCACAGAGCCAGAGAACAGCAGTGATAATGAGACCTAATCTAAATGAGCTTGGTGCTTACAATCCGTGTCCCAGAGGGGCTATAAACATCACAAATATTGATACAGGATCAGGAGAGAGCAGGGATTGATTAGTGGTCAAGGGAGCAGGATGTCCTAATTGTCTCTGGTAGTGCTGATTAATTTTATCAGGGAAATGAGCCTTAAAATAGATTAAGGGTAGAAAGGGGAGCGTGGCAGTTTAAGAAATAAAAGCCTTTTCTGTCATTCTAGCCTTTGTGAATTATTAAGCAATATGTATCTGGAGACAAAATTTATGTATATAAGCAAATATGTGTAGCTTGTTCTTTGGACCTTTTGTTCCTGTGGCCTGTTTCCGAATTTGACTTTCCTTTTTCTGTGTTCAAATAAAAATTGCTTTTTTTTCTCCCTTCCAATTGAGATTATATAGATTCAAAACTTCTAATCAACATCTCCTTTGCATACAACATCATGCTGCTGGCTGTTTCTCCTCTACAGTGCCACGTGTTTCTGCAGGGTACCACCTTGCCTTTCTAGAGGTCTTTTTATAAGACTGGTGATGTTTTGCTGGGATGTTGGAGGTGTGAGGGGATTCAGGCAGTTAACCTGAAAAGTTTTTAACCAAATCCATTATAGCAGTGTTCAACTATTTTCAGTTGTACACTTTCAGTGTATCTCTAGTGCAGAAACTTTTATCATCACAGCAGTGGAGAATTTAGCCCTGACTGTAATCTTGCTTCCCTTCAGGAAAATTCTGGTTTGATCTTTACAAACTAAAACTGAATAAGCAGACTGTGGTTTTCTAAACTTTTAATAACAGCGTAAGGGGAAGGAGCACCAACCAATTAGTGTTTTGAAAATACAGAATTCCAGCAAGTCACTTCTTATGACAGGTTTCATCTATTGACTGTTTTATGGGAAGATCAATAGTGTTCAGGCTGCAGATTCGTCAGCTGAGGCAATGCAGGCTGCAACATCTCATTTTTAGGAAGATGTTAGCAGCCGTCTGACTTAGTGTAGAAGGTGGTGTCAGTCACGGAGTCTCTGTGGAAAGACCTAAAATCAGACAGCCAAATTCGTATTCGTTAATGTTTTGATTTAAAGTTTGTGCTGTTGAAAGAAATCTTTAGGGATCTCTTGATGTGTGTTTGCTCTCTTGCTACTGTTAAATCTACCTACCTTTAGCTTCTTGTACTGAGCAGGGAGAAGGTGGATGGGCAGAATGAGAGATTTACTTTGGCATTCCAAGGGCAGGAAAAGAAAATATCCCTGTCACAGAGATATGATGGACCTGTACAAATGGCAGTGTCCAAGGCCAGGTTGGACGGGGCTTGGAGCAACCTGGGGTTGTGGAAAGTGTCCCTGCCCATGGCAGGAGGTTGGAACTAGGTGGTATTTAAGGTCCTTTCCAACACAAAGCATTCTGTGACTCTTTGGTAGATCTGTTCCCTTTCTTTTTAAAATTCCAAACACAGGAACAAATTACATCCCACCTGGAGATGCTTTTAATTTTCTCTGAACTTCTCCTGTTGTGCAGTGCTTCACAGGCACCACAGCCATATGATTAGCCCGGGCTGCTCTTGCTCCGTGTTGGTCTAATTATCTGTTCATTAGAATCTCAGGTCTTGAGCTGGAAGTGTGTAGGGTGTCTTTGTTTAAAGGGCAGTCCCCTAATGCAAATATTAAGGGAGCTTTCTGCCTTGCCTGAGTCAGACTGACAAGCTAATAATAGCCTTGGTGCCAGCCTTGGCTAGCACAGAGCACCAGTGCAAAAAGGTTTTAAGGGACTGGTGTATCCATCAAATCGTGGGCCATAATGTGCATTTGCGTGTTTTGCTTGTTTTAACACTTAAGCTCCCATTAAGAAATAACTTCTGAATGGAAAGGGCACGGCAGTGAAATAGGAGCTGTTCTCTAATACCCCGTTACATCCACTGGAGGCTTCAGCTTGGTCCTGGATGGCCTCTAATTAAGAGTCCCAGAGTGCTAAATTGTACCTTCAGTGGCCGTAGCCTTGTTCCAGCAGCTGCTCTGAAGTTTATAGGTGAGGTATCACATGAGTCAGACAGCTCCAAAACTGGCTTGTTGACCGTGTGTGTGGGGAGCTGTGAAGATGCTGGATTGTTGCAGAGGGCATGTTTGATTCCCAGCTTTGCCAGCACGGGATTACATGTTATGCAATTGCTGCAATTTAATTATAGTGTTTCAGCAGTTTTGATATCTGCCTTTAAATTATCCCAAGGGCATCAAGGAGGAATGGCTTACTTTGAATAAATCTTCATAAACATATGACTGTGCTGCTGGCTTGTTTGGTTCCGTGAGTGCCATTTGTTCCCATTAACTACATCCTAGAAGTCAATACTGCTATTCCTGGAAACATGGCAGCATCACATGAGGAGGAACTTGTGGGATGGGCTCAATGTGTCATTACAACAATTGTCAGCTCCTCTCTTTTATTTATGGCAGAGCGATGCATATGAATGTACCTTTATCTGGAAAGTTTTAGGCAATTCTAATAAAAGGAGATATGCATGAATTATCAGAACACGATGTTCTATTCACTGGAGGGAGAGTCATTTTAAAAAGCTTGCTAAGTGAGGCATGGTTGCTAAGTAAGGCAAGGGTTTTATTAGACCAACTGACGTAATGGAAAAAAAAAAACTAGGCAAGATTTTGGGCACTCAAAGATCTTCTTTGGATGGGAAACAAATGGCAGACTTTGTGCTAAGAATGGCTTGGGAACAATGGCTCTGAACTTCAGCTAAATATGTAACATGGGGAGGTAATTCTGGAGGGAAGGGGTGGCTGGGACACATGGGAAGGATTGCTAAGTGGAGGAGATGACATGGGAACGTGGGGGAAGGCTGGGTTCTTGAGGAGTTGAAGGCAATCTGAAACTGGGCTGTGGCCATCTCCTGTCATGCTTTGAGGTGTCAGCAGCCAGGGCAGACCTGAGGAGTGGGAAATATGGAGCAATGTTGGATAGGGACTGCATTGGAGGAGGAACAACACGGAGGGATGGATGTCCACTGGCAGTGTGGTTCAGGGTGGTAGAGATGAGCAGTTACTCTAAAGGCTGGGAGAAACAAATATTCTTGTTCAGGGAAGTAACTTCTGTCAAGGTCAGCTGTTCAGTACAAATGGATTCTTACTTTTTTTTTCCCCATGGTGAGATAGGACAACCAGAGCTTACAGCTGTGGGCTTTCTTCTCCTAACTTCCCTTACATGGGCTACCTGAATTCCTGAAGGGGTGATTGGTTTGTTTCTAAATCTGTTCTTTTGTCATTACTGAAGTGTCTTTGTGGGGCAAAGGTCCTCTTTACCCTGAGGTGATGTCCAGGTATTCCCCTGGGAGCTGTGGTACCTTTGGGAGACCTGGCTGGATTTTCTGTTCTCCATGGAGCAGTGACAGTGTTCTGCTCACCACTGGGAGTGGAGTGGATTTGTGGAGTGGATTTGATCCAGGCAGGGTTTCTTCCAAGTATTCAGCTCAGCAGTAAAATTGATCATTATTATAGTATTTTCCTGTTCTGCACAGGCTTAATTTAATGATATTTGTAAACTACTTGAAGACCTGTGGATGAAAGATGTTCTCTTGTTAGCAAGGCTACCTTGTGTGGTGTTCAGGCGTAATAGGGAGCCTGGGAGATAAAAAGCACCATAAATCTTGACTGAGATATTAACAATATCCAGGGTAAGTGATGATGACCAGCTGCCAGGCAGCTCTTGGGCTAGAACTGCTCTCTTGTTAGTGCTAGGTTTTCTGGCACGGGGTCATGCTCTCACCTGTGACGAGTGACAGAGGAAACAAGTGTGACAGTGTGTTACTTGATCACTCTCTAGCTTGGAGAGGGCTCAGACTGAAATTTGGGGAAGGACTTGTCTGCTGAGTGTTGTTGTTGCCAGGGTGGGTATAGAAGGTCCCTCTTCCCCCCAGTGTTTTGGTTATTGAGGCTTCTGCTTGCAAAGCCTCACCAGGCTGTCTTGGGGTATTGGTGATTAAATTATTGCACTAATGATCTATAAACTACTCAAATCAGTAAATTAATTTCATTTTTGTTACAGCAAGTTCCTGCCTTAAAAGATGACAAAACCCCTCGTGTTCTGTGGTTTTAGTTAGACCCTGCATGTTTGATGCTGTTGGTTTTCTGTCATGCAGAATTTCCTGATTTATACCAGGGCAAAGAAATTGGGATAAGGCAGACAAAATCTCTGCAAAACCATCAGCGTGTAACCTTTCTTTTGACCCTGCATACCTCCTGCAATCCTGCTATTTTTGTAACTCTGGCTAGGTAGCAGGATGAAGATTACATATCATCCTCCAAAGCAGCGCTTTTATTTTGGTCTTGTTATTTTAGGAATAATCAGCAGAGAACAAGGATACTTCCTCTTACGAATTTCACGTGTTTCCCTGAGGGGACTGATAGCGAGGGTGGCTCTTACAGAATATACAATTTCCCCAGCAATAGTTCAGATAAATCTTATCTGCCCTTGAATCTGTGGTAAATCTTTCATTGACTTGTGTGGAGCCTGAATTTCGGTGCGTTGTTTACGTGCTGCCTTCTAAGGCTTGGAGCTGCAGTGTGTTCAAACACCAGTAAAAATTCTGTTTCAAACTGTTACACTCAGCGTAGTTTAATGTGTATTTCTCTAGATGTCTAAATTTTGTGTTAGAAATAGAAAATTATCTTTTTCTTTCCCTCCAGGCCGAATGTGTGCCCAGTGTTTGAGCTGGCACTGGTGGGACACCAGGAGCCCTGCATTCAGTCCTTCAGTCGGATGGTGAAGATGTGGAAACAAGGCTGCACAAAGAGGAGGTGGTGTGTGAGCTATGAGAGAAGGTAATATATTAGCTCTTGTTAGAAATGGATTTTGTTGCTAATCTTTGTGCAAGTTCTTTAACTTTTTTGTGAGAGAAGTTGTGAACTGTTTCATTTGAAATGTGTGGTTATGGACGTAGTATCCTCCTGAGATTTGACTTGGAATCTGTTACTACTGAGTAGAAAACAGGACTTTTTTATATGTTTTGGGTTGCTCATGAGCTTTGTGGCTGGCTTTAGATTCAGAATTTTACATTATCAGAAAATGTTCCTGTCTTGCTCTTATTCAGGTGAAGCCCAGCTGTCAAGCCATTGACTTTGAAAAATTGAACTTCTTTCTGTTTCTGTCACATGCTTAGAACCGATGGGAGATCTGACTCCCCCAACAGCTAAACCCAAAATTGATTGCAAAAAAAAAAAAAATTACTCACCTTTTGACTAGCCTGAATACAAATTCTTCAAAATAATATGTGGGCATAGCATATCAGAGCTATTGGATGTTATCAGGATGCAGTTTGCTGTATTTGCTTCGTTTTTAACGAGAACTTGTGATAGAGGCTGAAGAAATGTCTCGTAAATATGACATATGAGTACAGTGTGCTGCTGATGAGATGGGATTAGGTGGAGTAGGAGTTGTGATTGCTCTCTTAAACTTCCTTTCCCCCAGGTCTGGCTACTACACGGTGTACAAGCAGGTGTACAGGATGGAACAGCAGACTGTCTACAAGTGCTGCCCTGGCTGGGCGCAGCGTGACAATGAACCTGGCTGTCTGCACTGTGAGTTGGGGCACAGCTGGGGCAAACAGAGCTGGCATCCTCAGGCCTCTCCTTCCTGTTGATGCCCACTTCTAGATACAGGGGTTTTGTTTCTTCTTATTTATAGCTGGGATGTCCGCAGTGATGAGGGAAGAAATGTCCTTCAAAAATACTTTACTCATGTGAAAGTACCAAGTAGCTCTAATTTTAATCCCAGCAGTGAAACAGTTTAGATTAACAGTCTAAACTCTAATTGGAGTTGTTGCAGCATTTTTGTGCCAGCCTGGCTTTGACAGGCCAACCAAATTTATTGCTGTTACCCAAATTATGCAGAGAAATCTGCTGTAAGGCACTTGTTTCTTGGGTGTAGCACTCACTGTGGAGTCTGACTGGTTTTGGCATTTTCACTCTGCTGTTGCCAGTGAAGCAGTTGTGTTTCTACCCTGTGGTTCTCCATCTGATGAGAACCCGTTTCTATCCCTAATTTCTGATCGTGATTGGATGTTTTCCTAAAATACAGAATTAAATTTAAGTCATAAGGCAGCACTTCAGCCACTGTTAACAAGACATCAGTAGAAGATGGCAGACTACTCAGTGTTTAGTTTTGTTACTGTTTTGTCAGTAATTGTGTTTTCTATATGAAAGTTAGCATCTGTTCTTACTTATTTTTTAATCTTCATACCAACTCGAGGGCTGCATTCAGAGAGCTTGCTTTTATGATTGTCTCTTTGTAGTTAAAAAACAAAAACAAGCCTGAGAGGTATTCCTGTTAGTTTCAGCCTGAATCTACATATTTAGTGTGCACCTGTTTAGTTGTAAGAAGTCAAAAATATGTTTACAATCTGTGTTTTAATCTCTGGTGTAAAGGAGTTTAACGTATGTGAGCACCAGTGGCAACAGGAAATTTTCTTCCTGAAAGAGCAGTGCAGACTTGCTTTGAATTCTTTAAGGCACCAAAGTGGTTGAATTACTCTGTAATATCTGATACTCTTTGCAAGTTTGGCTCAACTGTGTGGAATTTAAGTTATTGTAAATAAAACTGTTCCGTGTTAGAGGAAGGAAAGAATTGTAATTTCCCTCCACATATATAATATCTCCCAGTGCATCGGTGCTTCTTAACCACTGCTGCATTATTGTCTGGCAGTTCTTCCTGTTTTATTTTGGATTCAGGCAGTGCTTTGAGTCCTGTCTTCTGCCTCTGAAGCACCTTCAAGTTAAACTGCAATGTCTAAGTCTTAGTTTTATTAAACTTCTTCATATCAACGTGGTAGTTCCACCTATGACACCAAGTCCTTCTGAAATCTAACCCTTCCACTTAAAAATCTGGGTTTCTTCTTATTTGGAAGGTCATATTACAATGGGACTGTGTCAGAAAGGCAATTCTGGAGGATCATTGCACAAAATCAGCTAAAATACCCTGTCCTGTTCTGTTTGTGTGCTCTAGTGCTCTGCACTGCTGGCACTTGCTTCAACGGAGGGAAATGTTCTGAGGAAGGACCCCAGCTGTGCCAGTGTCCTGCAGGGTTCCAGGGCCCTCGCTGCCAGTATGGTGAGTCCAGTGGGAATTGTCTCAAGTGCAGCTGGTGTTTGGGTAAAATGCATCTTCAACAATAACTGTTAAAACAAGACTATTTTATTAATGTTGACTTAAAATTAAAGATGCCTTTCCTGCACTTTTAAGTGGTTCTTTGGTCATGCTCTGATTTTCTGGAATTTTATCTTTTTTTTTGGTATTGAATTTTAACAAAGCAAGGTGAAAATCTAATTTGATTGATATCAGATGAGCGAATATCTGTATTGGATAATGTCATTGAATATCAGCAGTGGTGTCCAGTGGAATATCTGTCTATTGCTTCTCAATTTGAACGCTCCTGTGGTGCTCTTGCCAAATTTCTCAGCATTGCTTTTACCTTTGTGAGAGTAAATTCTGAGTCAAAACAGGTAGGCAGCAGGTGAAGAATGCAGCAAATGAACCACTGCATTTGTTCATGGGACTTTTCTTTTCAGTGCATCTCAAAGTAGGAAGGTTTTATAGCTCACTACCAAATATTTCATAGTATTCTTGGAATAATGTATGCACCAATCTTTCATTTCCCTGTGTTCTAGCATACCATAGACTGAATTCCCTGTGACTTAGACTATCACCCACTCTCAATGAGAATCCTCTTTGTCTAACACACTGGCTCACAATTTGATAAACCCACAATGGGTTGTCTTGTAATTTAACACACTGTGTAAAGCTCTCCAGAATTACAGAACTGCCTCCATTTGGCTTCTTAAGGGAGGGAAGAAAGTCATTCCTTCAGAGTAGGCTGTGATTGGGACAAAGGATTTCTTTTGAATTAGGCAAATGATAATTTCCTTTTCAACTGAAGCATATTGTGTTTTGTTCAAAGGAAGGCAGATTTTTAAGTATTTCGTTTTTTCCCCTTTTAAATTCTAATAAGTTCGTGTCCTCACCTGGCTTGTCTGTCACGCAGTGTGAGAGAGAAGGAATATAACAATAAATAAAATGCAGAGCTGTTTACAATGGAGCTGGTGCTGCCTGCAGACAATATTAGCTCAGTTAAGCTGTGATTGGGTATTTTTTTACTGCCCACAGAAACAAGTTGATGTGGGTGAGTTGAGATGAACCAGAGTGACACCGAGGCAGGTTGTTTGTTATTAACTTACACAAGAGCTGCTGGTTCAAGGTAAGCAGGATCAGGATCTCCAAGAAGCCCACATAATAAGCTTTCACCAAATGGAATATATCTCAGCAAATTATAAATTGTCCTTGCCGTTGTAAATTGTCTTTTGAGTCTCCTTTTGCTTGGGAATATCTCTGGAGCTGAGGCATTGCCAGCAGGCAGATTGTGTGGGTGCAGCCTGTGGATAGCACAGGTCAGATTTTCAAGCTGAAATGAGATTGTGCAGTCTCTATTTCACAGGTTGGTGACTGCAGCCACTGTAAAAACAATAAGAGGTATCCTGCAGTCCTTGCTCTTTGCAGTTGGGTGGAACTTTTATCTTTGGTCGTTTGTCTGCTTTCTATTGATTCCTGAGGTTTGAATGGAATTCCAGTAGTCATCATTTTCAGGTTTATACAGCAGCTGCTATCGCGGCCCGGCAGGAGTAAGTTTATAAATTGAATTCTGAAGGGAAAAACCTTCTTTCAGGAAGAATGTTATGGACCATTCACCTGCCTAACAAAAGCAAGGTAATTTAGAGTGCGAGGCCTCTTAACTGTTGCAGGTGCCTCCAGTCAGATTCTTCTGAGGTTTGTATCATATTTGTGCAAGCAGAAGTAAAAAAGAAATGTACTGTGGGACTAACAGCCATAGTTTTCCTGGCTGATGTTGGAATATTGCTCTTCAAGTAGCTTGGATTTAATGGGGCTGCATTAATCAATTAATACATTCTGGGTTTAAATGATCATTAAGTCTGGTCTGTCCCCTCCTCCCTACTTGTCTGTGTGACCTTACTGTAAATTTGACTGTTTTCCTTCCTTTAACCCAAAAGAAAAAGGGGTCTCTTCTACCAGCATCTTTTTGTTTGAGGGTTCAGTGGAACGGATGGATGCCAGGAAAGCCAGTCTGGTTTTGGAGCACGTGCTATGAAATGTCAGTGGAAAAGCTGGTGCTGGTTCTGGAATTTTATCAAGGGCACTGTTGGGGCAGGAACCCCTGTCCAGGTGCCTGGAGGCTCTGTCCCTCAGCTGGCAGCAGGGTCCAGGTGCCCTCTCGGGGGCTCTCAGGGGAAGGGGGGCTCTCACTGGGTGTGAGACCCTGAGAAGTGAGGCTCTCAGTGGGTGTGAGCCCACGAGCTGCTGGCAGGAAGCTGCCCCTCGGGTGTTCTTGGTTGTAATCTCAGCTTCTGTCACTTCTGCTGTTGTGGCCTCCTGTCAGTCTCCTGCCAGAGGAGGGACCACAGGCATTTCATAGCTGCACTTGAACTCATTTGAGCAAAATTGCTTCATGTATCCCATTTTGTATCTCCCCCTCTCCAACCTTTTTGCTTTTCTCTATTTCTTTCATCGGTGTTGGCAGCTAATTCTAAAGTTTCACTTGTGCAGCAGCTCTCATGATCTCCTTGCTGGGTGCTGTGAGCTATAGACAACAAATTAGTATAAAGATATTACTAAATTCAATTACTCTAAGAAGTAAATGGGAATGTACATCTCAAGAATCTCCTGATATTTCTTCTTTTTGTGGAATTTATGTTTGCCATTGAGTTAGGAAGCAGGTCAGTGTCCTGGAAATGAAGTTTTGTCCTGGTCTGTCTTGCAGAAAGTTTGTGATGGATCCTGCAGAATGACTGATGACAGCCCAGTGCCTCACAGCCATCTCAGCAGAGATGATTATTCACAATTGGCCTGATAGCAGCTAATGACTTTTTAAAGGAATCGTGGGGTGTTTTTGCAGCCTGGGACACAACATATTCCTGATTAGATGCTGAAAGGGTCAGGGCTCCTGTAAGAAACTTAATGTAATTGTGTTTAGAAATGTGTTACTGCATCCCTTGTACACGTCACTCCATGGTTTTATTATTTTACCCACACAAGCAGCAATGAAAACTCAGAGAAAGATTTATGAGTGAAATGGTGGAGTTCTTCATGCAGCCATTGCAGGGACTCAGTAACAGATTGAGCTGTCTCTTGCATTGTCTGCTGCAATTTCTCTTGTAATAATAGACTTATATCAATTACAATGTAAACTTGCAAGCTGGGTTTCTTTCCATTTTTTCTAACTTGTTTGGAAGTTGTGATCCCCATTTTTCCCTATGAAAGGGAGGGAAAAACCTCTAACAAAAAAGAGAGAAGGTAAAACCTGATGCCAAGAATAAATTCTGCTGCAGTGCTGGTGTCATTGATATTCACTAGTTGTCCTGGTGATCTTGTTCAAGGCCTGGTAGCCACCTGAGCTGGACATGGAAGTAAATTAATTTCATTTAGCTTGTTTAATTCAGCCCTGGGACTTTTACTTGGACATACAGCCCAGTGAAAACATTCCATATTCTACAAACAAGGGTGTATTTATTTACTCCCCATGTACATAGAATTGCTCAGTGGAAACTGTGGGGTTGGTTTTGACTTTTAAGTGTTTTGTCATCAAATCTCAAGTTGTTGCTGGTTTTGCTGAGTGCCTCTTGGTGGGTTTTAATACATAAAGTAAAAACCAGAGTGAGAACTGAACAGGCTTTATAATATCTTGACTGATAGAAAATCCCAGCACGATACATGTTTTGCAAGAGGCTCCCATAATTAAAAAAGCATAAGTACAATTGAGTCCAACTGAGACGATGGGTTTTATCAGAAGATGTTTGAAAATAGGTGAGGAATGGCCAGGGCAGACTTGTCAGGAAAGCCATCTCATGGTGACATGATGTTTGTCCTCTTTGAAGAAAGCTGAATACCATATTCCAGTGTTTAACAGATAAAGTGTCAATAGATTTAGATTTTACACTAATGTTTGCTGTCACACGAGTGGAATTTTAAATTCTTTGGCGGTGCCTGCTGCAGATTATTAAAGATTGCAGAAAGTGCTTCCCAAGCACACATCCTGAGAGGCAGTGTGCTCTGCTGAGTGCAGTGCTCACCTGATAAGAGCTTTCTTCTCCACCTGCCACTGACCTTGGATATTGGTGCAGTAACTTTTAGCAAATTACCCCACTCTGCCTGGGCTCCTTTGCACATGAAGTGTTGATAATGGTGGCTCAATCTTTCGTCAGGTGCTTTGAGACCCAAGTAATTAAGTGTAAGATAATAGCATTGGAATGTGTATATAAAGGCAAAATGCACACTGCATGGGTAGCTAAATGAAATGCTTATGAGGGAGATATCCATCAGTTCATTGACGAGCTGTCAATCTCTGCCGTGGCTCTGGTCACACACTATTAAGATATTGAACTATATAAAGATTCTGGTAAACAAAAATGTCAGCGCCTCCTAGACCAGGTAGATCAGAATTTATGCTATAAAACTGCTTAAAACAAAGGTGGGGTTTTTTGAAACCATTGATTAAAATGGCAGGAATTCTGATGTATCTTCTTGCAAATAAAAATATTCTTTTTGTTCACTGTGAAAAAGAATTTTCTTCCATCTTCCTCTAGGAAATGTTTCTTCCTGCAAAGAGTTGTTTGATAAAACTTCTGATTAGTCTCTTGTCTGCCATCGTGGTCTCTTGTAGAGAGGAAGTTTTCTTCTTCGAGGCTGAAACCTACACAAGCCTTACAGGGCAGTGGAAATCCATGAACCAGTGGTGTAAGTCTTCCTTTTTTACAATAGCAGATGGCAGGCTGAAAGCTCCCATGGATCTGTTGCCCATAGGGATGTCTTCAGTTTTCATGGATCTTTGTTTCCCACTGAAACTGTAAAATGTTTGAGTGTTTGTGAGGGTAGATTAGTTCTGATAGCTGGGGCCCTCATTGTGCCAGGGCTTCTGGCACTTTGTTTTCATATTTTGGCTCTGAGTCCCCTGCAGTTTGACCCAAGACAACCTTTTTAATGTGAAAACTCTCCATTAGCCTGTAGGGAGAGTGGAAGAGGCTAGCACAAAGATAATTTCTGCTTAGATTGCTCTAGTTTAGTGCATGTAATATCTTAAAGATACCAGGTTTGGTTTTTTTCTGATTTAGCACAGTCATTCTCCTGCTCCAAATGACTCAGTCTCATTAGTAAAACGTCATGGCAAGGGAAGCAGAGATGACTGATTAGGCTGCTCAGGGTAGGAAAATACCTGTCCTTGGGTAGAAAGAAACCTTGTGATCACCCTCTCTCCTGGTGGGATCCGCTGTTCTGTTCTTCCTCTGCTCCTTTTTGGCTCCCAGGAGCGGTGATCCACCAATTCTGTGCCTATTTTTTGGCTGTCCATCAATCCTGTGCCTGTTTTTTGGCTACCACGCTCTTGGTGTGATGGAGAAGCGCTGGCAGACAGCAGAGAGGAAGGTGGGGATGCTTTTGGGCCTTCCTGCAGCACTGAAGGAGCCCCAGTGAGCTCTTGAGAGCATCCTGTGGGCTGGGGATGTTCAGCAATCACTTGTTCCTGCATTAGGGACTGCTGGTAATGAGCCCTTTCTTAGCACTTGTCAAGGTAATAGCAGTGCTGTGTGCTCAGAGCGTCCAAAACCCTTCCAAGGAGTAAAATTTGAACACATGAGTGTGTTTTGAGCAGCAAGCACAGCTAACAAGGTGTGTTGACGTGTTTCATCTCCTCAGAAGTTAAGAGCAGACCGTGGCACCTCCTTTCTGTCTGTCGTGTGTGAAGCACGTGGGGAACAGGAGCAGTGTGAGGTGGTTTCAGAGGATGGTGCTTAAATGTCTTCACTTCGTACATGGCAGGTTGGTTGTGGCCAGCAAGGAATGCTTGATCTTGTGTGAAAGAAGTAGTCAGTGCTCTAAACTCAGCCAGTTTTAAATTTGGTTTAATTCAATGAAAGAATAGGCAGTGTAGGTTTTAAACCTTAGTATAAATCGATCATATTGCAAGAAGCCCTTGATTTTGGTGAAGTGATCTAAGAGCCCAGTAAATATTTATCTCTTTGCTGTAATTCTTTCCTACACTGAAGATTTCAGACACTTAAAACTGTTTCAAAGGCTGTTTCAGGTGATTTTTATTCAGTGTTGAGTGTTCAGTAGAACACTGCTCGGCATGCATTTCAAAAATCTCCCTTACATAACTTCAGGTGGTTTTGGATTTAAAGTCCTGCTTCAGTTGTCTGGACAACTCTGCCCTTGCTAAGACCAGTCTAAAACAAGGATGACCTTTTCAAATTCCCCCTCAGTATCTCATTTCTCATGAAGATATTGCTGTTTTTACTGTATCAGTGCCCTTAGTCTGCATCTCTGCACCTTCCCTGGTGTTGTGTGGAGCAGGCTGACACCAGGTGAGCCCACAGCAAATGCAGCTTTGTGTCTCTGAGTAATCCTTGGGGTGTCATCAGCCTCTGCCAGCTCGGGGTGTCAGGGCTGAATCGGTGTCCTGCTGTCACTGCTGCCTTCCCTTGGATGCTTCTCCTGCAATTCTCCTCTTGCTGACCTTGGGAGCTGCTGCCACAGCCTCTTCTTGCCTTGGGTGGGGCAGTGAAGCCTCACAACCTCTCCAAATCCAGTTTGGGCTCTTCCAGAAGCACAGGGAGAAGGGGAAAAACCTGTTGTCTTTCTTTTTCTTTCAGTTTATAAAGAGTTTATCAAATTTAATGAAAATTTAGCTGTAGTAAAGTGTTCTGTTGTAGCCTTTTAGCTGATTCTGGCCTCAGTGGAGAGTTAGAGACCTTCAGCACTCCAGTGACCTAATTGCCTTGAAAATCTGTGAAACAAAAAGGCACTGCTTGATTTTTTTTTTTTTAAACCCCTGAACCTTATTGAAACCTATAAATTTCACATTAGATTTTTAAATGATTTAAAGAGAAAAAATACTATTGTAAGTATTAAAAAAAAATCTGTTTCTAATCTACAATGTCATCTCTATCAAAACAGTCATCTCCTGACAGGGTTTGGTCTCATGGTGACACACCTTTCTCTAATCTGTCTGCTGTACTCTGGTGACAACTAACAGGTATCCTGACACTTAAAACAGAACAGGATTTGTATATTTAAATCACAGACATACACAGCTACAAATTAACAGGAAGGTACCACTGGACCTAAATATAAAGCGTCGCAAGGCTGGAGCTGATTAGAAAGCCATTAAAAGATGAGTTGGATGTTTTTTTGGGCAGAGATTTGCAGAAGACAAATGTAGTGCACAGATCACTGCAGGAGGTCCAAGCTATCTGTAATCTCTCAAGGAAAAAAGTTATGGCTAAGATAAAATGACATTATCTGTTCTGGTGATAGATACCAGTTGATTCAGAGATTAATTCCAGTTGCGAGCAAGACCCTGGGCAGGATTCAAAAAACCTGAAAGCATGGCTTCCTCCAAACTTTCCATTCTTTCTTTTTCGCCTCCCTCTTCACACCCACCTGCTCTTTGCCAATATTGCCCACAGAAACACCTTTCATCACCAGTAAGGCACAAACCTCTCCAGATAAAAAGCCCTTTAAAGCAGCCACTAAAAAGCTGTGAGGAATAAAAGCTTTGCCGTTCTAAAACAGGAATGGTAAAACGCTGATTGAAAAATCATGACTGGCTCTCTCCTAGGTATGACAGGATATAATCATCAGCCCATCTTGCTGAAAGGCTCTGCTGTTCCTGGGCTCCACAGCTATTAGGAGGGAGCGACAGGTAGACAGACAGCAGAGCTGGAACTGCAAACAAATATGTCAAAAGGAAATGAACCTCAGAAGAACCACTCGGCAGAGAATTCACCCCTGTTGTCTTTGCCACAAAAGGCTGTTTACTCTGTGCCTGCTGCAGAAGGTAAAAGTTAAAAATAACAGGGGAGGAGCTGCTTTCTGGCTGCTGGCATTTGTTTGCTGCTGGCTCAGGAAATGTGGTAGGAGTCCCAGCAAAGCTGGGTGTGGAGCAGGGGTGCTCTGCAGGTGCATCGTCCCCCCACACACCGCCAAAAGGTGAGTGAGCAGACTTGGAGTCTCTGGAAACATCTGGATTCTGTTTCATGACACCTGCTGGCCTCTGTGTGACTGTGGGCAGATTTGTTTGGGTTTCCAGCTCGCTTCAGGGACTCGAGCTGGATCACAATGGATTTGATCAGGTAATGAGCCCAAGGTACCATGGCCAAGCTCTGCCGACACCCAGTTCAGGCAGTGCTCATGTAGCTCTGGATGCAACCCCTACATTAATAAAGCATCTAGACAACGTGGAATTTTAACTGATTTGGCAGAATCCAGCAGATTATTATGTCTTTAAGACTATTTTTGTTGATGTATTTTTGGTAGCTTTTCAGAGTGAAGTTGGAGATGGTTGCTGTGCATCTCGTCGTCCCGTCTGCAGAGAGCTCTCCCCTTTTCCATCCTTCTGTGCTCAGAGTGAGAGGTCAAACGCTTCTGCTGTACTTCCCTCCCATCCTCAAAACTCTTTGGACTGATGTGTGTTTCCAAAGAGGCACAAATACCAGGAGAACCCTTCACAAACAAAGCTTACTGACTGTTGTTTTCTACTTCAGTGGCATTAGTGCAGTGTGTCACTGCTGATTGCTGCTCCTGCCCTGAGATGTTCTTGAGGCACTGTCATTGCAATGTTTCTGGTGAAAGGGAGGGAGTGGAGCTGCCTCGAGCAGCACTGCAAGGATTATGTGTGACAAAGTCAAATTTGGGTAGCTAATTATTTTTGCTGACCTAAACACTTTGACGCACGGATGTGAGCAGATTTTGGCTGTGGAAGGAAAAAATGGATACCTCTAGAAATGTGTGGGTTTAGCTGTTCAGTCAGGACTGTATCACAGGTTTGGAAGGGATCTTAGAGAACATCTTTTTTCACCCCCCTGCCGTGGGCAGGGACAGCTTCCACTGGACCAGGCTGCTCCAAGCCCTGTCCTTGAACACTCCCAGGAAGGGGGTCTACAACTTCTCTGCTCTGGTACCTCTAAATCTATTTTAAGACAGGAACAGTGGCCTTTAAAAATTATTTTAGCATCAAAGGAAAGCCTGTGGTGCCTGTCCTGGTTCCTTTCCAGCCCTTGTCTGCAGTTCTCTCAAGCTGGGTCTGGGTATGTGCTTTATCCCAGAGGCTGTGTTTTAAGGCTTAAGAGTAGATGTGTTAATGTCTATCCCCTCACTTTTTCTACACATTTTCTTTAAACTCCTTCCATCCTGTGCCTTGTGTCTCCTTGGGCTCCTCTCAGTGCTTTTAAGGAAACAGCTATTTGTTGTCAGCCACCATCCACCTAGAAATTTGTTTTCTCAGGTGTAATGACTGCAGCAGAATTCTTCAGCATAAATACCATTTTACAGTCATTTAACAGCATTTTCAGTGCTGATGTTTATTTCATCTAAAAGGGGCAGAAGAGTTAATTACATTGTCTAGAAAGGGAGACAGAATCTTGCCAGCAACCACGAGGCACTGCTGCTCACTTCGATAGAACTGAACTCGCAGTGGTGGCAGCTGGATTTAATTATAAGTTTGCAACCCTGTGGTTTCAGCAGCAGCTGCTGAAGAATGGATAATGCAAGTAGCCTTCGAAGCCATTCACGTTAGAGATAAAACCTTGTCATTCACCGAGACAGCTGACTGAACAAGTATTAAAATGAATAAAGATTTCCCCGGGGAGGTTGCAGGATGAGGTTTGTTTTTTGTCTCGCTGGCTCTTGCTCAGATATGTCAGGCGTGCAGGGTTTTGCTCTGCTTCCACCCAAAAATATGACACTGCTCACAAATAAAAGTCTTAAATTATCTAATCTAAGCACTGGTTGTGTGATTAAGCTAAATAAGTTAGGAAGGAAATATTACTTACTGGATTTATTTTTGTATTTCTGTAGCAATCTTAAGAAGAAAGCACTGTCCCTGCCTGGAACAGAGAGGGGTGGGAGAAGGCTAAACACATGCTAAAGACACCTTAAAAATTCACTTTATTTGTTATTTTAATCAATGATGTGTCAGTAATAGACGACCACAACTGAAATGCTATAGGAAAGTATGTGACTACTGAAGTTATATTTTCCTTATTTTGTTGTTGATATATTTCAGCTTTTATAAAATGGAAAATTGAAAATTCTAAAGTGAATTTGAGCCTTGTAAAACTAAAACTAATACCTAGAACCTCCACAGGCAAATTAAAATATTCTCCAAGTCAGGCTGGAACAAGAACTTGGTCAAATGATTTTTCCAGAATCATTGGTCAGTTGCTTCCTAAAATGACTTCCATGCTCTCTTAAATTTTGAGGTGAGTAATGATTTGGAATACTGGAGACCCTTTTCTGTTTTCTCTACCATAAGACTTGGTATTCTCTGAAAGTAGGTCCTGTTTAAGACAGGTTTTGTTGGTCACATAAAATCTGTGAAAGTTGGGTAAATTTCAGATTTGACTATTTGAAAATTGAGCTTTTCTTAGGTGTCTCCTTTTTTCCCCTGATGATAATGAAAGCACTGAATTACTCTGCTTAAAGGAAGTGCAGCTTTTATTTGTCTAGGCAGATATTTAATTTCTGCATTGTCACACCTCCTGTGGAAGAGGAGGCAGCTGTGGATGAACTGGTCCCTGGAGGCACTGGCCCTGTGATTCTTTGAATTTCTTTTATTTTTGAGTGTCTTTATCATCCTTCTTCCTTTTCTCTCCCTCTTCATTTTTTTCCATCCTTGCTGCTTTCCAAACCTCGAGTTGTGACTTAAACTTTAGATCCAGTTATTTCCAAATTGTTTTCTGCTTCTTCAGGTACTTTCTAACAATCTCTTCCAAGTACACCCGAAGTTGAAAAGGCCAAATCTATTTCATGACCACCTGGAATAAAAGTGGCTACTCCTGTTTTTCGGATGTTTGAGAGATTCTCCTGGTGGTACTGAAGTGAGGGAATTGGTGTCTATGCTATCCTTTTAAAGAAAACTTATTTCTTGCTGTTTCCTTTTTTGTAAAATCTAATTGCTTTTGCCTCACCAAGAATTCACAGGCAATTGCTTTTGTCGCTATTATCCGTGCTGCAAGGATGGCTTTTGTGTGCAGGGTTGCTGACCTGAATCTGTTTTCTCTCCCTGTAATCTCAGTGTTTGGGAGCTCAGAGAGCTGACAGGAGTTAGGGGAGGCAGTGCTGATCTGCTGGATGTCTCACATCGTTTCCTTCAGTGTGAGTACTGGGAATCCTGGTAGTATTTACCATAATGTAACATGAGGGGGGAAATAGCCCTTTCCATGGAGATTTCTGGGGCTGCATTTTCACTTGTCCATCCATCTCTTCTTCCTGCACCTGCTCCAATCTGAGATGTACCTGCAACGTGACTTTTTTCCTTCCCCACTGACCCTTTGCAACCCTTACAGGCTGGAACAGATCCATTTATGCTGCATTTATTTGTGCTGCATTTATGTTGTAAATAATCTAGAAACTCTAAATGTAACTTATTTGAGGTTGGGGGAAAAAAAATCGACTCAATGTGATGTTATTAAACTCCCCGAATGTTTTCTCATTTTGGATCTTGGTATCCTACAGAACACACTCTTGAAAATGTCTGTAAGGCTTGTTTTAACTGAATATCCTTGTTTGCTTGTTGTGCTATTGCTCTTATGTATGTGATGTTTTCCAAGCTGGAATCTGCAGTGCATCCCTTCTGCATCTTTGTACAGTCAAAGAAGTCAAGAGTTCAGTTAAATCCTCTCTTCCCTGGTTTATATGTTTTCTGGTTAAAATCTGTTTTCATGGACTGGAAGGTGGTACTGTATGAATAGATCTGGAAACTGAATTTGGAATCATTTTCACACACAATCTCCACTTGTAATCATCTTTCTTTAGTTTTATGTGGTGTGGGAAGCAACAGGAGGGAGAATGTGCTAACAGAGTAGATAAGAGAGAGATGTTCATCAGAGGGCAGACTTAATAACTGTGAAATAAGTGAATATATTACAATGCTTGCTAAGTTCTTTGCGTGGAGAGCAAATTCATCTGTGGCATGACTGTGCAATTATCCATTGATTGCCGCAGAGTTGTGCTTCACATCTCTGGAGAATTTAGCCACAGTTTGTTTCACGTTCCACCTTTGTTCCAGCCAAGTAAACTCCAGACAGAAGCAAATTGCACAATACAGGGGGAAAAATGGGAAAGGAGAAACTGTAGGTGTAGCTCTGAGTGCTGCTCTCGTCATCATCTTTGTGTTGCAGGGAGCTTTGTGTGAGGATCCATTTATCCTGGCAGTTGTTCATTATCCTGCCAGCCACTTGGCATTATCATTCATCCTGACAAGCACATAATAAAGCCAGGAGTTTCAGAGCTGATGAACTACTGTATCTGTGAATAAATACTTCAGGAGTTTTGGGTTGGGCAACTGATTCAGTTTTGCTGAAAACGTTGTCTCTTGGTTTCATCTAATTCTGTATGGAAATGGGATGGCAAAGAGGTTCACCAAAACTTGAAATGCCATCACTCCTCTCACGGACCATGGACAGCTTGTTGGAGGTGAAGGATAAAACTATCTAGGAATTTAGACAAGTGTTTGAAGAGTAGCAGAACTCATTAAAACATCACAGAAAGTTCCAGTTATCCATTCAGAGCAGTTCAAATTCAGGTTTGGATGATGCCTGCCTCTTCTCTCATTTTTCTTAAAAATTCCTGTGTATTCTTAGATAAGTATTGGTAATGTAAGGGTGCTGTCTTTATTATAAAAACCCAAACAAAGAACCCCAAAAAAAACCAAAAAGGTGGCATGTTGTTATAAAAGCCTGAGCAGGCACTTTGTGAGCTCAGCACTTCACAGAATTGTGACTGCATCCCAGAAATGGTTCTTTTCACTTGAATCTTAAAATAAGGAAGATTTTCTAAAGAAAAACAATTGAACTACCCCAAAATATCCAGTCACCCATATTTGTGAAGTTTCAGGTGTACCTAAACATGTAGAAAAGGAAGATGCACAGGTTGGAGTGGGGGAGAATTCACAGGAGAAGAACTGAGTGAGGTTAAATCTGCTCTGACATGGTCTTGGTTAGCCAGCATTTTTTGAACCAGGACTATTCTATTAGTGCAAGTTCTCCTCATTAATTGATATATTGCTCTTATGGCCTCTTTATAAACATTCATTTACATAAGCTTTCAAGAATGCAAATTCAATGCCAGTGTCTCTATCTTTTATTTTAAATAGACATATCAATGTATCAAGTTGAAAGTGTGTACAGCAACAGCACATTCGATTTTATAAATATCAAAAGAGATTTATAATGTGCTCTCAGGGCAGCACTGTGCCTTGGGATTCAGAAGCTGAATGTGCTGGAAGTGTGGTTCATCACAGTGTGGTTACCTTGCACCAGCACCCCTGGCTGCCCTGCACTGCAGCTCATTCTGTCTGCAGTGCTCTGGATATAATGCTGTGAGTTTTAGTTGCCCTTTATCCTCACGCAGGTACGTAGTAACTATCACCTGATTTATTTTATTGGGCTTGTTCCCTTCCAATATCAAATTTCCTGACTTAGGGGTTTTAAACAGGCCATATATTTTGCCCTGCTGGGAGGCCCATATTGCTGTCACCATTTCAAAGGTTTTCTGTGTGGTCATTATTAACCTTGCTCAGGGCTAACAGCAAACCTGTGAGGTTTTTAACTAGTGGTGGTGAAGATCTCTTGCCTACCCTGGCTTGACAGATGTGCCATGCTCTTCCTAATGATGCTCTGATGTCTGTGGGCTTCATCAGATGGTGACTTACAAAGCTTTGCTGCACTGAAGCTGGAGGACAAAGGATGGGGGTTGTGCTTGTCCAGAAACCACATCAGTGTCCATGTCTTGGAGTGTGCACAGCTCTGGGGAAGAGAAAATAAACGTGGCCTTGCTGTGTGAGAACAGGACCTGTTTTCAGAGAATACCAAGTCTTATGGTAGAGAAAACAGAAAAGGGTCTCCAGTATTCCAAATCATTACTCACCTCAAAATTTAAGAGAGCATGGAAGTCATTTTAGGAAGCAACTGACCAATGATTCTGGAAGAATCATTTAGACCAAGTTCCTGTTCCAGCCTGACTTGGAGAATATTTTAATTTCCTCTCGTCCTGCTGTGTTGCCATCCCAGCTGAGGGGCAGAGAGGTCCTGCTTTATCCAGCACTTTCCTGAAGTCCCTTTCCTGTCAATGCCATTCAGGCTCGTATTTCATCCACTGCACTGTTTTTTTCTCACTTTCCTTCTGTGTTTGATGCTGCAGGATGTCAGTGGGAGCTGTGAGGCTCAGGGTGGGTGGCTGTGTGTGACAGTCCCTTGGACAAGGATGTCACAATCAATCTCCTGGGAAATATTTCTTGTGTTTGTTGCACAGGAGTGTGAGTGAAGTTGGTACAGAGCTTCTGCAGAGCATTGTGAAGCACCTGCTTCCCAAGCCAGGAAGGACTCACTGCCTTGCTGCAGGTCTCCAGCTCTTAAAGATTATCCACAGCCCTTGGGATGGAAGTGATGGCTTTAGGTTGTACCCTGCAACACAGCCACAGATGTGTTTGTGTTCTTCAGGAACACTTGCCCCATTCCTGCCCTTGTCCAGCCCAGCAGGAGCTGTTGTGTTGCTTTTGGCCTCTCACACCCTCTCTCTGAAGGTTTGGTGTGGCAGGTGTTTTACCAGGTTTAAACTCTACATCGGGTTCATTGTACTTTTCTAGAGAAAATGAACTCAGCCCCACTTCCATGGGTCTGTCCTGGCCTTGTTCCATGTCTGGGGCAAGCAGCTTTCAGACTTCCTCATCTTACCCATCTATGAAGTACATATTAGAGATGTGGATGGTTTATTTATCTTTTTTTCTTAATAATTGCAAAGCCTTTTGAAGCCCTTATAGAGAATTTCATCTGTGTAGAGAAACACTCATTAAAAGCCTATTCAGTTCACAATGAAGGAAGTGAGATTCTGTGGTTTAAAAAACACTCATTTCAAAATTCTCTTTAAAGTATTGCAGCAACTACATTAAAACTGAGGAGGGCTATTGATTTAATGCACACAATATGATATTGTGCTGTTAGGTTTTTCTTTTGGTAGAAATTTACTATTGATTGTTTTCACTTTGACCAGATCGTAATGAATAGTGAAGTAAGTCTACACAAGTTGCCGATACAAAAAAAGGTTTGAAAAGTTTCTTGCCATTTTTGATGTAGTGTACTTGTAATGATCTCATTCTTTCTCATACTTAAGTAAATCATTGTCTTCATTTTCTTGAGAATAGATTTAAGCTTAAAATGCAAGTTTATATAAATGGCAGCACTTCGTGACTTGCTGTTACAGTTTATAAGCAGGAAGATGTGAATGTTGCAAACACTTGAAGGGACTTTGGCTGCAATTACCCTGACTTAGACTCTTTTCAGCCCTGCTGACTTTGAGGGAAGGATATGAGGCAGCAGAAGACTTGATGCACCATTAACCAAACTAAAATAGAGGACCTTCTTGACTCTTAAGATGCTTGCAGCTCAGACTGAAATCACTGGGAAGTTTAAATGTGAAACAATGCAAGTTCAGGTTAAGATGGGTGAACCTGAAACAAACTGTCCCAGCAGAATTTGGGAGAGAGCAGGAGCAAAGTGTTAAAACACCACTTTATATGTAATGGCTTTGTCTGGCAGGGTCCCTCCTGCCTGCACACACCCTAAGCGTGTTTGGGAGCTTCATTATTGGTAAAAGATGTGCTGTCACCGTGGAGTAAATGAGAAATGATCACCTCCTGCTCGAGGTGGTGGGAGACTTCATACACACGAGGCGTGACTGAGTCTCTCTGTCCAGGGACTCCAGGCTGGTGCCAGTCAGCACGGCACAATAAAAGTGCATCCTAGTTTGGGTGGAGAGGATAAAGAACAGTCAGAAGAGAGAAGAGTTCTGACTTCAGTGGATAGCAGTGTTAAGTGATGTGGAGTGGCAGCTCTGCAATTACGTGGATCTGGGACTGTGTAGGCAGAGGGAATAGTCCTGGAGTCAGAGGAGAAATTTAGGAATAGGTGCCAGAAGAATGGATGATTGTTTCATTTTTAATTCTTATTATTTATACCATTAATTTTTTATAGATTTTTTATTTTCTGTCTGATGCCAGAAAGTTAGTGGTTTCTGCTATAAACCGAGGTTCTGGTCTTGGCAGTGAAACGCAGCGAGAGGATTTTGGCCGGTCGGCTTGCTTAACTCTGCCCATCTGTCATCAGCATCCTCTGTTCTGTGGCACAGAGAAACGGGGAGTTTGACTTCAGAGATGCTTGTTATGCCTGGCATGTCACTGCTCGTGACAGATCTGATGTACTCGTGGAGCAATTAATGGTGGTGCAGATTTTCTTTTGGCACCATCGCGCTTCGTGAGTTTTCATCATCCTGCACTTAGTTTGAAGTGAACAAAACACTGAATATTAGAGAGAGCGAAGGCTGGGATTGCAGATGCCTTTGCAAATAGCATCAGAGAAGATGTGCCGTGGTGTTGGCCTGGCTGGGCATCATGATTTCTGTTCTGAGATTGTTTTCAAGATCAGAGAGATGTTTTGTCTTCATCTCGCCCTGATTTGGAACAGAGCAACAAGCTTTGAGTGTTTACGGACCTGGAGATGTCCCTTATTCTGCTCCAGGTAGAGAACACCTCTAACTTCAGCAGAGCCCTGCTCTGGCAGGTGCTGAATGAATCTGCAGTGATCACTGTGACTCCTTTTGGAGTCCTGACTGAGATGAGGAGCCCCTCAGTCACAGTGTGGCACGTCCCTGGCTCTGTGCGAGCCTTGCAGCTCGGCTGCTGCCAGCACAGCATCCCAGGAACGTCCCAGTTCTGGGACTGAAGGAAACCCCCGGGGCTTTGGGGTCCATAACCCCTCCAGATGGGCTCTTAGGGCTGGGGCAGATCGGGGATCTCCAGCTGCTCTCTGAGCAGCTTTGCTCTGCACGAGCATATGCCTCCTCCATGTCTCAGCAGAGCTGGGTTCCAACTCGTGTTTTCTGTAAGATACTTGTTTTATTGAATGATCTAAAAACCAAACAAGCTTGTTTTTCTTGGAAAGGTCTCAATAGGCTTTATTGTAGATTTAATTCTGCTGGTGTTTCTGGAAGATCTGACTGGCACAATGCACTGTAGTGGGCCTCTTCTCAGAGATGGTCAGCAGGATGGGTTTAGTACAGCACTAAAATCTCTGCTGAGAACGTGACTACTTCTATTCTAATGTAAAACCAGTAAAATCAAACACTAAGTTTGAACTACTTTGCCTCAGAATGAAACTCAGTATAAATATTTAGGCTAAAATATGAAATGTTTTACAGCAAGATACAGTATTCAGCATCTTCTCACGTAAAAGAAGGTAATAAAACAAAGATAATCTTTATCTTCACCAAACGAAAAAAATCCACAACGCTGATCTCACTTAAGCCTGTATAAATAATTACTCTGAATTAATTTTGGGCTTATGTTTATTCTGCAATGTGATTGTCTGACAGCTGTTTATATGCAGTTGTAGCTTTATAGCCTAATTGTGCTGCTGCTGATGTGAATGTCAAACTCAGCTTCCTTCAGTGGAAGGACAGTTGGACCCATCTGAAGAGTGAGGCTACAAGATTTTACTTTATAAAAAGTAAATTGTTACAAAACCCCTTCCTGTCTGGGTTTTCAGAGACTAGAATGTGTTTTCCATATTGAGACTGTAACGAGTTTGAAATGTACTTGTCTGTAACCAGTTGAAACTTGCATTATCTCTGCTGGTTTTAGTGACTATTACAGCATATTTCCAAAGTGTTGTACAGGCATAACATTTCAGGATTTTGCTTGTTGTAGTCTTTAAACTGAAAAATGGCCTTGTAGAGCTGAGCTGTCCAAGTCCAGTTTGGCAGCTGCTCTGCTGCAGACTTGGAGCCGTCCCACTTCACATCTCGTCGATGGAGTTGTTCCATATTGTATTACAGATTTCTGATATAAATAACTTCACGTCTCAGAGGGACTGAAGCAACAGTTCTGGGCTGTGACTTTTCTGATCTTTTATGCCTTTGCTGGCAGTGATGTGTGTGTGGGTCCTGACTCAGCTACTGCACTCTTCTGCCTGCTTTTTTCCCCCCTTCTTTTCCATTATTAATGTCAGAGGATCATTTAGGCACCTCAGCCTAGCTCTGAGCACCCCATTTGCTGGTCAGTTTTGGTCTTCCAGCCTGGAAGGCCTGGATCATCTGAGCTTTAGAGAAAGAATTACAGTAAATCTTTCATATGGGAAAAGACTTCTTGGAGCTTGGACTTTCTTATTTTATTCCCTTTGCCTGTATTATGTGTGACAACTAAAGTACCCAGTCATAATCATTTCAAACCATCATTATTTAGATTATTTTTCCCAAAGGCTATGTAATTCCTTCTGTTTCTCTGCTGTTGATGTAGATGGAAGGGACAGATTTTAGATGTGGTTTAGTCACTTTACCATTTGCATAGTGACAAAAAACATTTACTAAAAATCACTTTCTGCTATACGATAATTTAATGGGAAAAAAAAATCTTTAGAATACCTTGAAAATGTATTTATCTCTAGAAAACTTTAAAAGTTCATTTTAATTATCAAGGCTGCATGCCAATATTTTCACAGTGAGTATCCTCTGTAGAAGAAATATTTCTTTTCATGCCTTCTTTTGGGGAGGTGGGGGGTGAGCCTCAAGATACATTTGTACGCTCTCAAAGAAAGGGTTTTACTGAAGTATATCTGCAGAAAGGTGGTGGTGCCTGTCATTGAACTGAGTGATTGATTGATGTCTGTGGTTTTCAAAACACATTAGAGGTTATTCCTTTTTTTACATAAGTCTTTCTGGTTTCAATAAAGAAGGAACGAGCTGCGTTTGGATGCTGTGAGAAATTCCTAACAGTTTCTTGATTTCCTTTTTCCCAGCCACCAGTGTTACAAGGTGGGAATCCTGGTTTATTCCAGTTTTTAGGATAGCCCAGGGCACTTTACTAAAGTCAGTATTGTTTGTTCATAAATCTGGTGTGGATAGAAATTGTCTTTTAATGAATAGGTAATTTTGAGGGGTGTGTGTGTGCATGTCTATGTACACATGTTATCAAAGGGTAAGGAAAAAAGGTTAATTCTGTAAATCTGTAGAGTTTTTTAGTCAATCTTAAAGGTAATAATGGTGTTTTTCTGCTTTGCTTGGGGAGTTAGTTGACATACACATACAAATAAACTCCAAGTTCGCTGTCACTGAATAGTCTGGGCATTGTGAATGCACACAAAGACATTCTTTAAAGGTAGCTTCTTCCCAGCTATCCTCTCGACAAATGCTCACAAAAAGAGCAGAACCTTTCCTAGACATGCTTTTTTCAGAGGATCTGTGTCTCAGCTGAGAGTCCTTTAGGACTACTGCCTCGGCACTAGCCTGGATATTGAAATCTCAGCACCATTAGCTGGAGTGTCCCAATTACTTTAATTGACACAGACATATTTGAGGAGAGAGGCTGTTTCCAAGGTTACCAGGATTTGAATTACAACATCACTTTTTAAAAAGAAAAAGAAAGAAAAAAAAAGATAGAAAAAGCCACCTTCCCTCTAAACTCCAGTCCTACTAAAAGTCAAAGAAAGTGTAGTGAGAGTGGAGTAGGCTCTTCCCAGCCCTAGTAAATATGGGCCTAAGCAAAATTATTCAATGTCTTATCTAATGCTGTGGCCACTTTGATTTGATTTATTTGCAGAGTACCAGTGTTGTGACTAAATGCTCTTAAAGTATTGGTTTCTGGATCATAGCTGCAGCCACTGGGGAATCCTGTGAAACACTTTCTTCAGTGTCAGATCCATGTGCATGTCTGGCACTGAAAGAAAACACATCTTCTCTCATCACCTCTTTTCAGGAGAAATGTGTTACACTCAATAGAAATCAGAGCTGAGCCTTCAGCTCTGTTCTATATTAATGTTAAAAATGTTCATCTTATTATAAGTTGGCCTAATTCTAGAAATAACGTGTCTTCCAAACACTTGTAAATAATTCTTAAAAATACTCCCTGTGCCGTGATGCAACTCCGGGTTCCACTGCTGCATTCCAACATCTGTTTCACTTTAGTGGGAATTTCAAACACTTATCCTCGGTGTGGTGTGTGAAAATTTGAGAGTGTGATTTTATCCAGTTTCCAAGGGGGCTAACACTGGAAATGGCAGCAGGGTGAGGGTGGATTTTAGGCTGTCCTAAACAGGGAGGAGGCACAGGAAAAGTTAATGCCTAAAGGGTCTGTCTCAGTTGTCCTTCTGCTGCCACTTTATTGTGAATATTGCACTATCATGCACAGAGCAAGGCTCTGCTGGGACATCTGGAGCTCCCTGCCAGGACAGTCAGAAGAGTCAGGTTGGTGGTTGGTCAGGTTGGTGTCAGGTTGGTGGCTTTCCTTCCTCCACAGTGTAGTTCCATAGCTGAGCCACCCTCCCCTCTGCCCTGCAGCCCCTTCTCTCTTCCCCAGGCTCCCTCTGTCACAGAAACCTGCAGGACCTGGCAGTGGTGGCTGTAAATGAGGACAAAACCCTGGAAGGATGGAGTGAGAATGCAGCAGGGGAGGATCTATAAAATATACATTACTGTTCTTCCTCTGGCAGTCAGTTTAGCATTTAGCTTTGGGGATGAACACTGGGAATTGACTCAGCCAGTGCTGCAGCTGAACATTTGCTGTTGTCTCCCCTTCTGTTGTCTTGTGGACTAAGTTGTGCTCAAAAGTTCAGAGGATCATTTTGTTCTTAATCCTATATTTTCTATAACGGTCTAATGCAGAAAGTCCCTCTGCCTGTAAGTTCAGCCAATTAACTTTCTGTGAACTCTCCTGCTCAATCTCCCTCCATTTCCATCACTGTAAATCAGGAGCAGCTTTACTGGCTCCAGTCTGAAGTCTCTTTATGTAATTGAAAGTGGAGAGTTTGAAAAGCAGTCTGCAGAAGGTTTTGTGGCAGAAATTCTCTTGAGAGAAGGGGCTTTTAGTCCTCCTGTGCTGGTGCTACGTCAAGGAGTATCCTGTGTGTTGTGGAACAAGGACAGGAACCCAGGTAATTTACACCTCAGAGTCTCCTGTGGATGGGGAACCTCCCAGTGGCTCAGCTTTCTGGTTGAGCATTTTAAACCAGAATCCAGTGCCATTTCAAACCCTGATGCTCTGGCACATTCCCCAAATCCCTGCCTGTCTGCAGCACAAAGCAGCAAAAGGCACTGAGAGCCTCAGCCTGGTGAAAACCTATTGATGAGTGTTTGGACGTGGAGCCAGAGAAGTTCCATGAGGTATCTGGAGCAATTTTGTAGCTGTGATGAGTTTAAATAAAGTTCAGTAAGGCACACTGGACGCTCAGGTCATCAGTCATCTGTGTGGATGGGACTGCAGTTGTTACAGGCTCTGGAATACTCTGGTAAGGAATCATTCTCAAGACAGGTTCATGATCAATTTTTTTATTTAAGAGTGAAACCTTTTTTTTTTTTTGTTACTGGACCAAACTGAAAGATCTGTGGATCTTATCCAGCAGATTTATTCATTTCAAGCCATTCTGGATTATGTCAGCTTTATTGAACTATAACCATTAAAGAAAAGAAAAGGCTGTTCTTAGAGCCCAAGATCTTTTCATTAGAGAATTGGAGCATAGGTGGGAAGGGCTTGGGATGAATTTCCTTTCTAGTCCATGGCTCAGGTGTTTGCAAGAAATGATTTGTGGTTGAATCCAGATTTCTGACTGTGTTTGGCCAGGAGAAGAGGCAACAACACCCTCTGAACAGCATAATGAAAATAAGACATTTAATTTTCCAGTATTTTCATTAAGTGAAGCCTGCCAGTTCTAGCCATATGTGCCATTGCTGTTTTAATCATATAAATGATACATACACAGAAATGATACACAACTCATGTACTTGGAATTACTGAGTGTTCTTTATGCCTCTTCTGTGAAAAATAGCCTTTTTTTAATAGTCTTGTAGAGCTCTGAATAGAGAATTGCCTTCCTTAGTGTTGAACTGGAGTTTTTAGGCACTGTGACTTGTAGCAGGAGCTTTGTGTTGAGGACTGGAAAAATGATGAGCAGAAAGTCTGCAGAGAGGAGGCTGACAAAGAAAAGACTCATTTTCTTTGTGAAACCAAATCTACCAAGAACATCTTCTATTGAGCGTATTTTTCTTAATTTCAAAATTCAGTCACCTCTTTCATTCTGTACAGAATTGAGCACTTGGGATAAATGGGTTGTAGATAAGGCCAATTGCTTTGAGTGCATAGGTGCAGTGTTCTTCCAGTGCCTTTATACTGGGACCAGTGCTGGTTTGTGGCTGTTGGGCTGGGACCCAGGGCAAGCTCTGCCAGCAAGGTGTTTCTGGAAGTGTCTGAAAGGGTTTTGGGTGCAAGCTGACTGTGGCAGTGTGGCCCTACAGCCTGTGCCTGCCTAAGAGAAAGGCCAAGAAGGTGCAGAAACACTTTGTAGTCTTGTTTAGGGCTGGCACAAATCCCATCTCTGAAACCATCCCATGCAGAACTCGTGTGATCGTGACTGAAATTGCTGGGAGGCCAAAGGAAAAAAACAGAGTCCAGTTGCAGGGTTTTTTTTTTTTTCAAGGAATACTAGCTGGAGATCTTATTGAAAGAATTTAAAAAATGATAAGTTGTGAATGAAGTGCTTTGTTTGACTGTTTATTTAAATATTGTCTCTTTCTAGCAAATGTGGTTGTGTGTAACACACACAGAGGAACACACACATGTGTGTTCACCTCACAGACATCCTGTAGGAATTTCTTATCAAATCCATGGAGGCTGTTCAGTCACCCATGAGACACCTCCCCATACCCAGCCATGATTTTCTAATTCCAGTTACACAAAAACCATGTTGGGGATGTGGAGTGAGAATGCAAACTTTTGTTTCATTCCAGCCCATTGAAGAATTGCTTTAACACACTTCTCATCATTTATCTCCTCATTTTTATTCAGCTGCTGTTCTGGGATTTGCCAGACTCAAAGGTTTTTCATTTTACTATTTCTCTCCTTGTTTAAAGGAAAAAAAAGATGTAGTGGTTGGACTTAATAATTGTCTGGGCGTGAAGTCGTGGCTCCCCTAAAACTGACAGAAAAGCACTCATTGACTGTAATGAAACTGAGTTTTCCTTTTGAAATCTTTTTAATTATGAAAACAAACATTTCCCTTTTCTGTCTTCCTTTGCCTTCTCTCTACTCGGTGTTCCATCCCTACTCACTTGCCTGGTTCAAATGCTCTTGGTTGCAATTTGCAGTAACAACAAGAAACTTTCTTTCTTTTGAATGACCAACTTATGGGACTCACAAGGATCATCCAGTCCAACTCCTGGCCCTGCACAGACACCCCAACAATGCCACCCTGGGTATCCCTGAGAGCATTGCCCAAACCCTCCTGGAGCTCTGGCAGCCTTGGGGCCGTGCCCATTCCCTGGGGAGCCTGGGCAGTGCCCAGCACCCTCTGGGGGAAGAACCTTTCCCTGATATCCGACCAAAACCTGCCCTGAGACAGCTCCAGATGTTTCCTTGGGTCCAGTCCATGGCCCCAGAGCGAAGGGATCAGTGCCTGCCCTTTCCCTCCCAAGGAATTTGCAGGTTCCTGTGATGTCTCCCCTCAGTCTCTTCTCCAGCTGAAGCCAAGTGACCTCAGCTGCTCCTCCTTTGGCTTCCCCTCCAGACCCTTCACTGCTTTCATAGCCCTGAGCGTTCAGCTTTCCTCACTAATTCTTGTGCCTTTTGGAGAGGAGAAATAGCCCTCCAAAAATAGTTTTTTGGTTCTGGCAGCGAGTAGAACATGCTAAATGCCTGTAAAATGCACGTGGGTTACCTGTTCATCCCTGGAGTTGTTGCTGAGAGGAGCTGCAGTCCTGACTGAAGGTATTTAAAGTGCATGGAAGCCTTTAAGATCTCACCCTAAATGCCTCACCGAGCACTCAATTGTCCTACTGAAATTAAAAATGAGTTTAGCACATGCTGGAAGTTTGGAAGCAGTTGGTAGAGTTGAAGCCTGTTTTAGAAATACCCTGTTCTGCTTCCCCAGCAAAAGCCTTTTGATGTCTTCTTTGAAGAGCTGATTCTGGGTACAATGGCCACCAGGTATTTGAAGAAAGCAGAAAGCAGTGTTTTTTAAACCTGTCCACTGTAAATAAGCCCAGTGGTTGCTTTAGCCAGCATTGTTGTGTGGCGAGCCCTGGGTTTGCGGGGCCTTTGTGAAGAGGGAATTGGATGTACAAGTTCCTCCATTGTTAGGTAACCTCAGCAACCAGCTCCTCTGACAGTGAACATGAAAGGGGCTCGTGTCTCTAGACATTGCCTTGCTGCAATTGCGTTTCTATAACAACTTGAGGAATCATTAATAAATTTGAAACACAGCTTCTCCCCCAAAGCGTTTCTTGCAGCAGAATGGGGGCTCGTGCTGGATTTCAAAGAGAGCGTCGTGTCTACAATTTATTTTCAGAGTAAAATGTATTTCTTTTTGAATCAGAATTGAGCTGATACACTGAATTAAAAAATCCCTGATGGCTCTGAAATTTGTCCAGTGGGTAGCTTGCTTAAACAAGTAATTATTTCTAACATTCTGTAAATTATTAACTCCTTTAAGATATGAAAACATTTATCAGTTGAACTGTTCTTGTAATGTTTTCCCTTCCTATGTTATTTTTCTGCTTCTCTTGTATCTGGAGATTCAAAAATAACTGAAGCTCTTGCAGGTTTAAGCCCACTTATTTTTATTTTTAGATTTTTGTATTGCTCACCTCTTAGGATTTTTCAAAGATTGCTTCTGAGAAAATTCATTAATGATGCTTTTTTGAGATACGTATTTCATGGGATTACAAAAAGCAGCTTCTGAGCCCATTTCTTACAACCAATTTGTTCTTGGGGCTGTCAGTTAATTTGTCTGTTCCTCGGTTTCTGAAATAAAACTGAGCTTATCTTGTAATGAGGTGTTTGACAACTGTTACATAGCTAACGAGAATGGGAAAGTGTAGTCACAGAAAGAGCTTTAGAAACTCTGCTAACCTTGTGCATAATATAAATATATTACAGTTTTTTTCAAAGGTTTTACCTCTGTGACTGCCATACTTGGGAGGTAAAAAAAAAAGAGCCAGCATGTAGAAAACTGTTTTCTAGGTTTTATTTGTTGCATTGCCACCTATAAGCTGTCCAGAAAAATATCATTAAGCTATAAGTGTTCAAAGAACTTATGCATATTGCAGCATCTCCTTGTTTGTGGTTTGACTTAACCAGTGAACAGATGTAGCATTATTATCATTTACAGAAGGACCTGATTTGGGGCTCTAATCAATATTGGCCAGTGCTCATACTAACCTGAGTTTCAGTTAAAGTTATCCCTCCTGTTTAATTTTTGAGACAGATCTCATTGCAGGTGCACAGGCCTCCCCAGCAATGGCCAAACTTCCTCGGTGCAAATGGAATGCTCTGAAGAGCCTGTAATTATGACAGAGGCTTGATCAATATTTATTTCCTGGAAGATGGACTGTGGCTTTCTTGGTGGAGGGCTGGTGAAGTGATTTACCCTCCGCAGCACCGCGGCGTTGAAACGCGCCGAGCGCGGCGTCGTAAAACCAGATCAGACAGTTAATCTAAAAGTCCATTGTGGGATAACAAATGTTATTACTGGGGCCTGTGCAGAGCAGCCCAGAGTGTTCCTAGAGAGCAGCCGGGATGATTCACGTGGTCCTTGTTTCCATTCTGCCTGTCCAGGATGAGTAATGGAGTGCTGGCCACAACATGGGATTGTCACAGCTCCTCCTCTTCGTGAAAATCTCTTGTTCCACAGTTCCACACCAGCTCTATCCGCTGATATTTAAATGTCTCAAATCTCTGCTTTCAGAGGACAAAAATACACAAGCGTTGCTGAGTGAAGTTGAGAGGAACTCTGCTAATTCTTTTCTTAGTTCATTCAGGCTCGTTACTGAAATCAGCTCAGGATGCAGAGCCCAACTCAGTCCAGTTGCATCTCTGTTAATATAAAACACCAACTTGGAGCTGTCTCTTGTTTGCCCTGTAATTTTCAGCCATTGACTCCGTTCTATGATGCCCTCAGGAGGTTATTAAGAAAGTAACTCATTATGGGAATCCAAAGTGTAGTGATAATCACTCGCCATAAACTGCATAATGGAAGGATTTTATAGATTGTTAGAGCTCATTTGAACATTCTTTATTTCATCTTCTGCTTTGGGTTAATGCAAAGACACTGCAGACAGAGAAGGAATGATTGCTGCTGGATTCGTGATCTTGGATCAGGGTGGGTGGGAGTCAATGAATAGAAGCAGATGGTTCCTATTGGGCAAACAGGGTCAGGGAAATCAAATTAGTGTGTATTTGTACTCGTTTTTTTGCAAATAGTAAGAGCACCAGTCATGATTTCAAGGCCTCTAGTGTGCTTTTACCAGATGCTTCCAAGGAGAAATTCTTCCTCTTTCTGGCAGTAGGATTAATGCACAGTGCCTGCCCAGCACACTCTGTGTACTCCACAGTTAATAATGTTACAAGAATAGAAAATACTGGTAATAAAACCAATTTAGCATAAGTAAGTGCACTGTCCCTCGTTGTGATATTGGAAAGGCTTGAGGTGGTTCACTAGAAAATGCAGTATTTGGTGTATAAACAGGCAAAGAACTGTCAGATCACAAAGGCTGGGTGGGGGCCAGAAGGAGAAAGAGAAGGATGGTCCTTGTGATTTGGGGAAAAAAGTGACAAAAATATGGGGGTCATCAGTCTCTATCAAAAGATGTGATTTCATAGGTTTATTTCTTGTTTAACTTGTAGGGATAAGAAGTAATTTTTTTTTTTACAGTATTTCACTAAAATGTCATTACCGCGGCATTCAGTTATGGGTGAGGTCCTGAGAGTGATGAAAATATGAAAGAATTTTGCTTATCAGTGCTCAGAATTACACCTTAAAGGTAAAAGACAGTAGACAGGTAGAAAAGCAATGAGAATTCAAGATATTTATTGGGTTAGGTTATGTTTTTGTCATATCCACAACCTAATCTTGGCAGAGCTTCGTAGTAACAAAGTTGTTACAGAGGTTTTTGAAGGTGGGCAGTGATTTAGCTTTGTTCAGGAAGAGCTGAGTCCTGCAAGGTGAGAGACAACGTAAGACAATATGCAAGGAGAGTTGTTTGCTTTTATTTTTATCATATGGGTAATGTAGCCTGACACCTTGATTGATGGGGCAGAGCTGCTGGGGACCTTGGAAGGAAGGAAAGGCAAGAAAATAAATACTTGATGTCTCAGAGATGAAGGAGCAGCAGAAGAATGCAAGTGCCACTTACCCAGACTGGGGGTTTCCCAAGCCTGCAGGGATAGGAGCAAGGGAAATTGCAACATTTGGACTCAAAAAAATAAAAGGAAAAAAAGTGATGTGCAGATTAGGTCACCTCCCAGGATGGTGAGGGGGTGCCTGGTAGGCAAAAGAAGATGTAGCAGTAGCTTTTATTCTCTCCAGATAATACCTAGACAGAAAACATGGCAGCCCTGTTCTCCCCACTGCAGTCAATCCTCAAAGGAGTTGGAGTCCTCGTTAAAACATCAAAACGATTTGTTAATTAGCTTGTCCATTCAAAAGTGCACACACGGAAATAATTGGAATACCTGGAATTTGAGTTTCTGTGGAAAAGCAGATTTAGAATTTTATGTCTAAGTAAGAGCAAGCAGTAAACTAGCTGGTGTTTGGAGCAAAACCATGAGAGAACTAGGAAAATACAGATGGAGTTGGTGATAAACCAATTCTTAAGCAGCTCATTTAAGTGGAAAAGTCACCCCAGGGACTGGATGGGTCTTAGTTTTCCTCACGGTCAAGTGTGTGCTCCCTTTTGTTACCTGCAGCAGGGTCCGTCCTCACACTATTTTTCTCCTTTTAATATTTTATTATTTAGTTGCTAACAATTACTTTGATCTCCATTTTTTTCCCACCTTGTCAGCTTGAGAAAATTAATCAAACGCCTGACAATGACCAGAACTATTAATCCTTTGCGCTTCATCGTGGACTCTTATTGTATCTTCTTTTCTGAAGCTAAAACATATTTAGCTTCAGACCCGTGTGGCTGACACATTCCCCCTCCATAAGGATTCTTTATTTTGGAAGTCCACTGAGACTTCCAAATAAATTGAGTTGACCTGTGCAGCTCTGTGTGTTTGTCTCCTGCCTGACCCTCCCCTCGTACAGCCAGCAGCCAGATTGGAGTGAATATGATTATGCAGGCAAGCAAATCCTCTGCTTATAATTGCTTTTAATCGCTGTGGCCTGACACTGGAAAGTGCCAATTCTCTATTTTTTTTTTTCCAGAAATATTTTTTCTACAGGAAAACTTTTGTTTGAAACGGTGATCTGAGTTGTCGAGTGACTACGCCACGCCTAGATCCTGGCTGCTATAATTAGTAGCTAATTACAGGCTTTGATTGCATGTCTAACACTGCGTTTATTGAGGAACAAATGCACCTTTTCTCTGGCTCAGGTGAAAGGAGTAGCTCGGTGCTTTGTTATTCTGCCCTGTGATCATCCCCCCTGCACCAGGAGCTTTCCCTTTCATGTGCTATGGGTAGGAGATTTGTCTCTGTCAGCAGCATTCCCTCGCTCTGCATTCCCAAGGATGTGCCTCTGTTTTATCAGGTGCTTCAGAATTAGCCTGGGTACTGGGGGAACTCTCAGAGGAGGAATTTGTCCGGCCATTTGGGTCAGGAATCTCTTCCCTGGGCAGGATTTTCAATCCAGCTATCACACCATTATGCAAACACTTGCAGACTGGAAGCTGCAGCGTGCTGGAGACAAGGGGGATGTTTATTAATAAACTTCTCCTGTGCAAGCTGCAGATAACAAACAACAATAACGATGAAGTGCCTGATACACAGCTGCCAGTAAACTGCTTTTTTGTTTAGAAAAGATGATCTAGATAGCTCCTCACAAAAAAAACCTCAAGGATTTTAATTTAAAAATTTATCTATGTCCTAGCATCCTTAGACTTGAACCACTAGTTAAATACCTGTAATTTTTTTGTCTGTGTCACTCCTGATAGTGGTACTTGCAGGGCAGTTTTTATATATGAAACTTAGGAAACAGTCATTTTAATGAAAAAAAAAAATTCTTTGCTATAATAAGATAGAGTTTTGTTCTTTCTCTGTGTAGTCAATGCTGAATTATTTTTCCTTTCAAGCAGCCTCCTCTGAAGTAGAAGAAAATGTTAAGTACCTCAGATAGCTGGAGCAAAGGCAGAGGTTGAATGGAAATCTCTGCCTTGCTGCTGCCGCCAGCACTGACAGTGGTTCTGATATTTCCCTGGCACTTTGTTTACCAGATGGAAATATTTCATCACTGATATCTTTTTTTTCTGTTAGTCTCAAAGAGGAGAATTGGACTTCATCCCTTTTAATCATGGTTAGTAGAACTAATACAAGGAGTCACACAGTGGTGCTGAGCAGGCAGGTGAAGTTAGCACTTATTTTTTTGAAGAAAAATGAACTTATATATGTGAAAATGACACTTTTTTCTCACCTTATCTTAATGTTTAATCACAGACGTTGCAGCTCCCATTTTCCCTGTCTGGTGCTTAAGGTTTTGATACGATAACTCACACTGTTCTACAAACTTGAAAGCTCAAGGAAATGCCTGTAAGCAAATATTAATGATACAGTTCTCCTGGATTCAATTCACTTACGTCGTTCCTAAAAGAGGAGATAAGTTTGAATTGCTAAATCTGCCCCGTTTCTCTCTGGTGCAATGTCTTCTTTATGCCTCAGAGAGAGGGAAAGGGGGAGATGTGGCTTTATTTGAATTAAAATGACTGTCTGGGAAGACAGAGGTGCTTGGAGTTTTCATGTGAAGAGGAGCAGACTGTTTTACTGAAATAACTGGCTGTTACAGGGCACAAAGTTGGAAGACTCAACTAGTTGAATACTGAGTTTACAATATTAATTTAACCTGTGTATGTTTTTGTCCTAAGTGTTGTCTTGAGTTTATTTTAAGTATTTGAAAGAAGAAAGTGCTCACAAGGCTTTACCATCATCCTTAGGAGTGAGTGCATCCTCCTAATTAGCACCAAGGGAGCCCCATCAGCAACATTCAGAACGGTCGCAGTACAAATCCCAGGGATATTTAAAACCCTGACTCTGCTGGTTCCACCTTTTATTTTATATTCTCTGAGAAGAGAAACAGAACCATGTGGAACAGCAGCTCTGGATCCTTCCATCTGTCCCAGAACAGGAGTAGGGATGCTGCCTTCCAGGTTCCTGGACCACCAAATGTGCCTCAATCGTGCTGTTCCTGGTGGAAATGTTTCTGAGCAGGGAGCTGCCTTTATTCCCACTTCAGGCTTCCACTAAGGCAATTTGTGTAAATTGGGGTTATTTTCAGCGTGGTGAGGTATTAACTGTAATCTGGGTAAAAGCCATTTAACTTTGGAACCAGCATTGGGAGTACAGGATTTATTTGACTGGGAACCATCGTTATTTTCAGCGTTTGTAGAGTAAAATAAACCTAACAAATGCTGGTTATCTTTATTTCTTGCCACTGTGTTACAAGCATGGTGCTCTCAGCACTACACGTATTCGAAAGTTCAAAGGCTGTTTCACATTAAACAGCTTTATTCTCTGAAAATGTATTCTTGTACCATTACTGGAATCTCAGACCTCCCTGCTTGGTCATAAGTCCTCTAAGCTTCCATCACCTCTTTGCAACGATGCTTTTAATGAGACTCTGCAGTTCACATCTGGCTTTTACTACTGTGGATGTGTGACAGAATACAAAGGGTTCCTTGTTTAAAAATGAAGTCCTGAGGCTTGTAAGAAAGCAGTAGGAGTTGAAAGTGACTCTAAACAAAATCCATTTTAAATGGGTTCAAGTCTATGAGAGTGTTTCTTGTATATCAAAGGCCTTCATTTCTTGTTTATGATAGGTAAAAACTGTACAGGCCATTGCTCAGTATTGTTTTGTCTTTATTTCGCTGTGTTAACGCTTGGTTACTTTGGGGTAGCATCTATACTCAGTAAATCTATTTATCCATAAAGAGCCAGTGGATCTACATTCTCTGTTCAGGAAAGTATCTCTGTGTTTACACAGCACCAAATATTGTTGTTCTTTGGTGACAGACAATATTTGCAGCGGGAGCAGAACAAGCTCGTGTCCTGGGGGCAGGAGCAGAACAAGCCCCCGTCCTGGGGGCAGACCCTCAGCAAAGGGCTGTGTCCCCTGGAAAGCTCCCAGGCACTGCCAGTGGGGAGGCAGAGAGAGGGGCAGCTCCACAAGGGCTTTCCTGGCTGCTGGATCCAAGCAGCTGGAAGAGCCCTTGCTAATCCTGCAAGCCAAAACCTCTCGTGTTTTGGGAAGGGGGAGAGAGCAGGCGTTTGAGAGCAGTTTTTCATCGGGGAGAGGCACCTGTGCCATGGCTGCAGGGGCACTGGGGAGCTGTGAGCAGGGTTAGGATCTCTGGTGCTGCTCAGCAGAAGGTGCCTGCACAAAGCCCCTCTTGCAAAGTGCAGAAACGCATCAACCTCAGGCATGGGGATTGTTATAACTCCAATAATCTTGCAGAGTGCCACCATATGGTGTGGCGGATATCTGGGGCAAGCCAGGGCAGTCAGGAGGCCTGGCGTGGCTGTAGGATTGCTTTGTGTGCTCGGGGTTGGTGAGTTCCCTTTTGCTGTGCTGTGTTGCCGTTTTTCACCTCCTACCACTCCTTTCTGGTTTGTTTGAACCAATTCAGGATGGGGACTGTGTGCTCTCTGCTGTGTTAACTTGGAATTTCCCCCAGACTCNCCCCGGCTTTTTTTTTTTTTTTTTTTTTTTTTTTTTAGCTAATTTAGCCACTCTGCTCCTGGTACCTGAGCTAACATAGCAGAGAGCGTGTGGGAAGTGCTGGAAATGGCAATTTGCTGTGCCACGTAGGCACCTCGTTTGCTTTTGTGCAGGTTCTTGCAGCTGAGACCTCTAAATGATACCGTATTTTTGGTGGTTTCATACAGGCTGATTGAGATAAAGTCAGGCTGTGTCGTTTTGTACTTCCCTTTGGTCTCTAATTTGACTTACTTCTCATCATTACTTACTTCATACAAAGAAATAAAAAGTGATTGAAATTAATGGCATGTGTAAAGCCATGAGAATATGGTATTAAACAAATGATACTTCAGGGAAAATAGAAAATTTGTTATTGTGAAGTTGTGTACAATCCTACTCTGAGTATACTGAAAAGCATAAATGATAAAGCTAATCCCAGCCCAAGGTTTGAAGAAAATAACTTTTTAAAACATGATTTTAAGGAATACTGAGGTTAACCTCCTCAAGGATTTCATTAAAAGGTTCATCTCGAGCAGAGAAGCTCTAGTAGCTGATGCTACCTCCATGAGACTCAGTAATGAGGGGAAAAACCAACCTCTTGATTGGGACACGTACATGCACTAACCTTGGTTAAGATAATTTGTGAGGTTGGGAACAAAAAAACAGTGGAAGGGAGAAAATGCTGTGACAAAGTACACACCTTCATGGATGGTTTTAGTTTAAAGGGTGGCCTGCAGAGCTTTTCTTTTGCTGTTGTGGGTGCCAGGAATCCTGGGGTCTCTCTTGGCTTGCTGAAGCCTTTGCTTTGCTTTGTTTGCAGCGTGGGGCTGAGAAGGGCCCTGGCTGCTGCTGGCATTCAGAGGAACATCTGCAAGGGAGCTGATGGGATTTCTGGGGCAGGTGAGGTGCACTGCACCTGCCCAGAATTTAAAATTCATCTTAATAATAAGATAATCATCTTCATAATAAACTGCTCAGCCTGTGATTCAGCGCAGAGCGATGAAGAAACAATCTGCAGACAGACTTGAACAAGTGAGCTTCACTGCAAAGTTTCTGTGCTTCTGTTTTTCACCTGCAGACCGCTGATGGGCACGATTTGTAGGTCAGGGTGTGAGTTTTGCTTGGCAGCTTGTTCATGGTGTGCTTGGCTGGGCTGTGGCTCTGCCATCCAGCACTGCTGCCAGCCTGACTTTGGCCCCATCTGGGAGAGAAACCCGGCCCCATCTGTGAGAGGAAGGTTTGGGAAGTCTCTCTGTGCCCACAAATGCTTACTCTGCTCATCCCCACTTTCCTGATATGTGACAGATGAGGTCCTGCAATTTAGTTTTCTTGGAAATTACATCGTATTTCCTTCTTCTTCCTTAGAAGTTGATTTGCTTTTTGTGTTTCTTGCCAGGAATGGAAATTTAGAAGACTTGGTTTTCTAGAGCCAAAGCAATCCCTGTGGTTTGGCATCTGAATCTATTCCAAAGCGAGAAAGGTCTACCCTTCCCTTTGGGTTTGGTCGGAATATTACAAGATCTTTCAATCCAGACAGAGAGAAATATTGTAAGAACACTTAATTCTAGCAAATTTTTTACAATTGCAGCTTGCCCTATTCTTCTGGTGCAAGTATGGATTTTATTATGCAGATTTTTTGGTAATAAATGTCAGAGACTTACAGTATGTATTAAATTTTGTACTGCATTGGTGTATTTATCAGGCAGCGTGAGGTGCCAAGGAAACATTTCCATCCTTTGTGGGATCTCTGTTCCTGTTGTGCCATATTCTGTAGCATCAGTGTTCTCAGGGACTCTGGTGGTACATGCACTTTGTACAAAATACTGCTCACTGGGAGCGAGGTTAGTGTGATCTGTCCTTAGAATTCAAGATAAGGAGTTTCAGCACCTCCAAGTCCTGAATAGTTGCTTTTGTAGCCCACAGCATGATGAGAAATGGAGCCAAGCAATTGAATGCAGGAAAGATCACCAAGGTCTAAGGGAAACAAATACAAGAAAAAATACTGTGCTGAACAAGCAGAAGCCTTGGCATTGAACAGGCACCAGGAACTTTATCTTCTGGGGGCAGATTGTGTGCTCTTTGGCTGGTTATCTGCTCCAGAGGCAGAGAATACTTTGGCCGGGGAGGTTTCTTTTCCCTTCGTTCAGCCTCTCATTATGTGGCCTGATTTTTGCCTGTTTAACCTTTCATGCTCGCACAAGGTTAGAGCTTCGAGGATATTTTTTGCTGTTCCCACAAAAGCTGCAGCATGAGGGAGGTGCAGAATGCAGCTTCATCTGCTGCAGCTCCTCACTTAATCCAAGCTGCCGCAGAGGCACCGGAGCTGCAGGGCCGGGTGCCAAATTGTTTTTGTCTGCCTCTTCTCCCAGGGCTGAGTTACAGACATCAATACCCTCATGGTTTGTAAATGACATATCCTGACCACCCCATCTCTGAGCACGTGGCAGCTCCGTTGTATGAGCTGGCTCATAAATGAGAGAAACCGAGGCACGCTGTTGTTGGATGTTCGTGGATGGTGAAAAGAGCAATAATTAAGCCAAATTTCCCTATCTTAAGTTATTTTTGTAACTCGTGTGTGCTGGTTTATGCAGGGTTTAACCCTTGCCATCCAGGGGTATCTATTTTGGTGGTAACTCACTCCCCTTCCTATAGGACAGGCAGCTCCTGGAGCTTGGCTTTTCAGAAGTGCTGGCACCCAAATCATCTGGGAACTCATTTGGGGTATGTGAGCTTGGCAGCTTTGAAAATGAGCCTTTTGGGTTGTAAAATGTTGTTCACAGCCTTCAAATTTCAGTCATAGGATGGGTCAGGCTGGGAGGACCACAGTGGGTCACTGGTCCCACCTCCCTGCTCAGGCAGAGTACTTGGCATGGGATTGTGTCCAGATGGCTCTGGGATATCTCCAGTGAGGAAGACTCCACACCCGCTCTGGGCAAACTGTTTTTCTCAGTTCTAGAAAAGTAGTTTTTCATTTACTGGTGCCGTGGCAGTGGTAAATAATCAAGTGTTCAGTGCTTTGGTTGGAGTCAAGTGCAGTGGGGCATAAATGAGACCTTAAACCAAAGCTGTCCAAAGCTAAAAGCTGAAATACAGTTCCTCCCCCTCCAGATTAATGACACCATAAATTGAAACAAACCTGCAATGTGCCTCCAGGTCAGGGCTTCTTTACTCCTTCTGTCTTCAATGTGAGCCAAATACTCTTAAGTCTTTCCATTGCTGCTTTGGGAATAGATCAGGCTCTAATTGTCCCTGTAATGAAAAGTTGACCTCTTGACTGATTATTTTTCTTTCACTGAATTAATTTCTTTTTGTGTTTGAACAGAGAAGAGACTTTGGATGCCACTAAAGTTGACTCTGTTAAATAAGGCAAACTGGTATTTTAAAGTATCAGTGATGATGCTTCTCTTGCACTGGGTTTTGATGTCCCCTGTAGGAACATTCTGGCACCATCAGGAGTGGAAATCAGTGGAGTCTTCCCATTAACCCCTAACCAAGGTCATACAAAAAATAAATACAATAGAATATATTAGAAATAAACAGAATTTTTCATGAAGCTTAATATGGATGAGCTACACCTTCGGATACTTCTATCTGTTTTATAGCAGCTTGATAAAACTATTGGCTACAAATAAAATATTTTTTTGTCTATTCCAGCCAACTTTTTTCCAAAACTGAAGCATCCAAGATTGTTGGGGTTTTTTTGTTGAACGCTGACAGCATGAAAATCTTTCGTGTTAATGCGTGTATAGTTTTTATAAATGAATAAAATTTTGAGTAATTATAAGTTAGCATTAGAAAAGCACTCAAGATGAAATGTTTTATGAATAACAGACCTCTATTGTGACTGTGTGACATCTTAGTACTTTCTTTAATAATATTGTTTTCATTAAGAATTCCAGGAAGCTGTGACCCATACGTGTCTTTTCTGAATTTTTATATCCAAGGAGGATTTGGAGGTCACCCACTTCCTTGGAATGTCTTCTCTTTAGCTAAATCACAAGCATTGTTCTTTGGAAAGAACAGGAGCAGTAATGAGATGCTGCCTTCTTTCCAAAGAAATATGGAGCCTAGAAAGAAACTCTGTGGGGAAACCAAATGCAACCATCTAATATTTTATGAAGAATTATTTTTCCTCCAGGGTTACTATTTCATGGTTTTATTCTAATAGATCTTGTTAAACAATGAGGCAGGTAACTCTGTCCTTACTTTTAATGACTGCCTTCAAAAAGGTGCAGCTGTTCATCAAGTTAACTGCTTAATTGTAGTTCCCTAGGCCATTTACAAATATGCCCAGAAACAGTCTATCAGAATAGAGATTAATTGAAGTCTTTCTGGTGTCTGGGGAAAATTTGAAGTAATTTGGTTGTCTAGAGACAATTTCAGAAAGTTTTTTCGATTTTTCCCTGGTTTTATGAGTGAGATCACAGGTGAGGTGTCAGGGACTTGTGCTGGGGTTGTCATGTGTGACATTTTTTTTTTTTTTTCAGCTCTAGACAGTCTGTCACTGTTTCTAAAACTATACCTTTGTTGAGGAGCTGATCCAAAGTCTGTATCTCAGACTTTCAATCAACTCATGGCTGTGTGTTGGCTTCCTGCTGTGACTCAGAGGACCAAAAGAGCTTCCACTTCAGTGATCAACAGGCTCTGATAATAAGGCAGAACGAAGAGACTGTGATTTTTCTTTGAACACCTAGTGAAAGTTGCTTCATTAAACCATCATCAGTGCAAAAAATATCTGTTCAAATAGGCAGTGCCTACCTGCTAAGAGGTTGGCATCCTGAACAACGTTTTATGTTTGATGTATATTCTGCTTTTCATCAGTGCCTGTGGGCTTTATGAAGTGTTTATGAACTTCTTTGCTTCTCTCCTTGTGAAAGTGCATTAACCTGCAGGCTGGAGTTCCTCAGTCATTACATCACATGCCAGTAGCTTTAGAGAAAACTGAAAGAGAACTTAAAAAATACTATTCTCCTCTTTTGGTAGTGTGTGGAGATCCTGATCGTGCTTGGGTTTTGCTGAGCAGTCTAAAGCTACCTCTAACAGGAAGATAATTTATTTCCCAGATATAATAATAAGATAAATATCAACTTAACAATAACAGGTGGAGGCAGCAGATTGAGAGAGCACAAGTTAATGATGATGTGGCTATAATTAAAGTATTAGCAGTGGTTATTTTACAACAGCTGCTTTGTTGTCTGGAACAACCTCTCCAGCTACAGTAACAATGATATAGGTGAGAATGTAGCTTCTAATGAAAAAACTCCAAAAGGCATTGCCATCTTGTCATTAATGCCAACTCATCCTACCATTTCTGTGCACTCATTACTGATTTATAACAATTACTGGACCTCTTCAAAATCTGGTCCAGAAAATGGATTTTATCACAGAGCATTTAATGTTGTAGTGAGATGGGGATTTGCTCCTCACCCATGCTACTTTTGGCGTGTATTTTTTAAAAATGATTTTTAAAAAAACTAAATACTTGTTCTTTGGAGAGAGATTTTTTTTTAAGGTTTAAATAATTATTTTAAGAATTGTACATTCTCAGCCACATTCTTGGAGTCTATCCTTTTAAAAATTGATGGAGAGACCATGGGAGTTCCCATATCTGTGGAACCCTCACAAACAACAAGTGGAAGGTGATGCTGAAAGACAGACATCCACTTCATTTCTTGAAAAGCTTGGAGATACGAGGCCTGATGGGGAAGAAAATGAAGCCAAATAATACAGTGAGAAATGTCCCTACAAGTCTATTCCAGCATCTCAGTGTTGGCCAGAATTATGTCACTTAAGAGGGGCTGTTTTCCACTGAAGTAAATCAGCCAAAGAAAGTTGGGGCTGCTGTGGCCATAAAAACAGGAGCAGCTCTGAGGGAAATTCCCACTTCGACAGAGACTGGCATTAACTGGATTTTCTTTCTGGCCATGCAAAAGCCACAGTAATATTTTGGTTTAGATTTCAGAAGGTAGCAGGTGTAGGCAGCTCAGGATGAGGAACCCAGGATGTGAGGGAGGTGAGGTCCGTGGTGCTCTTTCACTGCTGTGGTTCTCCCTGAAAATATCTGCCATAAAGTTATGACATATAAAAGGTTTATTATTGTAGTCCTTGCCCTCATTAAGGTCTGTCTGTGATGCTGATATCTTGCCTTTAAGAAGGCAAAAGGGATTTTTGAGTGTGAAAAGCACAGAATCTTGTAAAAGCTGGGAGTGTGTTCCCACCAGGAGGGAAATGCTTCAGTCCTCAGCCCATGGATTTGGGTGTAATTAATGGAACAAACACATAGTGAGTAACTGAAATATCCATCATATCCCACCCTAAAATAGTGACAATTGCCAGCCTGAGCTAGGGGAAGGTGTCCCTGCCTGTGGCAGAGGGCTGGAGTGAGATGATCCTTACAATTCCTCCCAACCCCAGCCGTTGTGTGATTCCACGATAATTCCTGGAGCAGTGTAGGGGAGGTGGAGTTGTGATGCACACACTCCTGTAAGTTTTTGCTTTGCTTCAAAGCAGTGCTGCCACAGGGATCTGCTGAAGGTGAGCTGGAGAAGCTCCTGGCACCAATCCGAGCCAGCAGAGTCAGCAAGTGCTCATTAATCATCCTGACCTGCTCAGTCCTTGCAACTCTTCTGTGGTTTCCAGTGCTCTGAGCTGCACCTTGTCCCTCTGCAAACTGAGTTAAAGAAGCAGCTGTTCACAAAGAACTATTTCCTGGGAGAAGAAATATCCTAAGTGTCGAAATAATTTTTTTTTTCCAGCACACAGTAGAAAAATAGTATATTCGGGTTAACAATTCATTGGGAGAAATTTCTTGAAAAGGCAGTCTCCTTGGCTTTGAGTGATGCAGCTTTGCAACCACTACATTCTGCAGTGTAAGCTTGCAAGACCTCAAAGGTGTTGTCTTTTGCTCAGCACATCACATGTATTAATAATTAAAGCTGGATTTCAAGGGACAACTGGGCTTTGATATGCAACTCCTCTGCCTCCTCCCTCTTCTGTTCATTAGGGACCTTTGGAGTGAGAGAGGAAAAGGGAGAGATTTTCATTCCACTTTTGCTTTGCACAGTGAAAGGGCAGTTTTTGAACTGCAGTAACAAATTTATTTTTTCATTGGTCTTGCTGATTGGATTAGCAATACTGCTGGCTTTATTACCCCTGATTAAAGTCAGGGCACTGGGGATCTGACAAATGAATTCTGTCTGTAGTTCACCCAGCACACTCTGTTTAATCCTGTTGATTGCAAGGCTTACCAAAATTGTTTAGTCACAAAGCTAAAGTAAGTCGGCGAGGAGAAAAAAGGTAAATAAAAGATGACTCAGGAGGAAATGTGTTTGCAAATTATATAGACTTATATAAGCTCTACTGAAAGTCCAGAAAATCGGAGTGTTAGAAAGTTAGAGCTCTGGGAGCCCTTTCAGTTGTCTGGTCTGTGCCTGTACTGATGCTGGATTATTTTCTGTGCTGTACATCTTTTAAACATTACAGAGGGGAGATAATGGCTGAGTACTCAGCTCATGAAAATTACTCAGTGGTGGAACAAAAATAAGAGCAGTACATATTTCACTGTTTTCTCTGGTTCTTGGACCTCAAATCTCCTAAATGTGGAGGAATGATTAAATTATTTTGCTTCTATAAACATTTTTTTTTCTTCCACAAGACTGAATACAGTAATGGCTCTTTCCTGACAGTATTAGTGGTACAAAAATTAGTAAGCCCCTATTTTTGGTTATAATTATCCATGGGGTTTGTGGTTTTCATTGTTCTCTGAATGCCTTACGTGTGCAGTCCTCAATTTCTGCCACAGTTTTCAGGCTGCAGCCCTGCTTGGCTCCCACCTTGTGCTGCCAAGAAAATTAGGCAGAACGTAGCCAGATTTCGTGGTGATCCTTCTGCATTGCCAAGGCTTTTGCAGTGCACTGCTCAGCCTGGCCTGCCAGTCCCTGCTCCTGGCTTCTCCTGCTCTTTCACTGCAAGAGAGTCTGCTTTGGTGGAGTTTTGCAGAGTTTTGTTTTGCCAGCCCTGGGGAATGGGGAGAAGGAAAGAAGGTCCAGGCAGGGACAGAAGCTGCACTGAGCAGTGGGATGCTGAGAGTGCAAGTTGTGCAGCAGGGAGGATGTATTCCATGACCTCTTAAGAAAAAGCCTCATCTTAAAATAGCTTGCCAAAGCCTGGAGGGATGTGATGAGAATCACCTTAAAAAGTGAAGTTTGGAGTCCCTGTCATTCTGCAAGTGAAGGTCGTGGCTGGTCATCCCTGCTTGGAGCATTTTTGTGCTCCTAGAGTGAAAACTGGGAGGTGCATGGGAGCTTTTAAAGTCTTGGTTGTTGGCCCTGCTCAGGATTGAGAGTTGGCCTTGACTTTTCAGTGTTGCTGCTTAATTCAGTACAGTAACATTGGAAATCTTCTGTTAGAAAACACTAAATTAGCTTTTGACTGTAAATGGGGGTTATATAAATGAGACGTGATAAATCAAAGCTCTTTTTTTTTTTCTAAGGGTGTAATTTGTACTGAATAATCTTGGAATGAGTTTTGTGGATTTGGAAGCTGCATATTACAATTTCAATGTGGCAGAAATATGTTTTGGTGAGAATTAATTCCCGAGTAACAGAATTATGTTTGTCTACTCAGCCTCTCTCCAAGGCAGCATCTGGCTTGTTCTTCTTCCCAATTTCACATTTGGATAAAGTCCGAATGAGAAAACTCTGGGCTGTACTGCAGATCCCCAAGTGACTCAGGGAACCCAGTCCTGCTGCAGTCCTTCCGTAGTTCTCTGCTGCAACAGGTCATGAGAAGTCTCTGAGTACACAAATAGAGGGATGATGTGTTTGTCTCTGTAATCTTCCTGAGTTTCAGTGAGAAAGAATTTGCAGGATCACAGAATCATTAAGGTTGGAAAAGACATCAAAAAATCACCGATTCCAACCTTACGTATTTACAATTTGTTGTGTAGCTTGACCAGATGTGCAGACGAAAATCCCAGTTTGGGATTTAGGATCTTGGAAATCCAGGAGAGTTTGAAGTGCAGCAGCTTCTCTTGGTGTTTGGATTTGTGTTGTGCTGTGGGGACAGGCTCTTGTGCCCCTCGCTGTGTCCTCCCCAGGTGAGAGTTATGGGAAAGCTGGTAGGAATGAGCTGCCTCTGCTTCCTCAGCAGCTTCTTAATAATCATGCTGAATAATCCTGCAATAACAAAGCAGGAGAGCTGGGAGCATCTCTGCTCCTGTTCAGGTGGGCAGCACTGTTTTCCCAGCAAGGCTGTTTTCACCACTGCCTTGTTATCCTTTTCTCATTGCTTCTCCCTGTCCTGTTTGGGGGCTTGGCTTCTGTATTTTTGTTAATAAATTGAAAATACACAGTGGCATTCAAATCTTGTTAAATGATGTTTGGGTTGCCTCATAAAACAAGATAATTGTGCAATCACAAAATGGTTTAAACATCTGATTTGGATTAGAAACAAAAACGCTGTGTAATTGCTCTCTGAAACTTGTAACTCGCATGAAATGGATGTTATCAGGCAGATGTTCTTTTATTCACCAGCACACTCGGAATCTCTGGCTCTTAAGTGCCAGGAGAAGTGAAACATCAATTAGCTCAGCAGGCTGTGGCTGATCCTTCTGCCCAGCCTCTGGTTCCAGGTACAGCTCTGCAGTGGCTCCTGGCAGTCTCCTCAGGCACTCCATGGTGTTACACCAGTGCACTGAGCCTGGGCTGCAGGACAGAAAATATGGCAAAAGTTTGGGAACAGCACCTCTTAAAACTGCCCCCTGAAAGTGGAGGATTTTGTGATAAATAGGCTTTAAAATGGTATCAATGTGTAAAGCAGCTCAGAGTGTCCTTGCTTGCTGTATAATTGTATCTTCTTCAAGTTTTTGCAGGCAAAGCTAATCTCTAAACTCTTCTCTATTTCTGAAACTAGCTTCTATTTCTCGCACCCAAGAGCCTTTTTACCTTTTCCTGTGTTTCCCACAGATTTTGTGATAAATAGGCTTTAAAATGGTATCAATGTGTAGAACAGCTCATACCTTGCTATGGAGGTACTTAGGTGGAACCTCTGAACAGGACAGTAGAGATTTTAAAACCTGAATTATTTCAGGAGTTAAGCTTTAAAACCTACCTTAATTTTTTTGCTGTCCTAGAATTAAACCCACTCATTTTTGTGCGTGCTTTCTCTTATGTTTCAGACCTGTTTGCATGTTCTGAAGTCAATTAGGTAGCATTTCCTAGGGAAGGGCCACAAACCTCCCAAGCGAATTCCACCTCTTCCACCAATCCGAGAGCAAATTCCAAAGAAACTTTAGCCTTTAAGCAGTATGTGAGGGGGCTATTGACAGGTCTGAAAGGATCATCCTGATAAAGTACAGTCCTGAAATCTCTCTTCTGAGAGACTCTCAAGTGCTTGGAAGTTCACAGGGCTGTGGAGTAGGAAGTTAAAGACAACTGGAAAATATCTTTGCTGACCAGAGCATCTTTTGGGGTTTCTGCTGCACGTTAGTGGCTTTCCCCTGGTCCTGGTGCATGTCCTGTTGTTGCCTGGTCTCCAAGTCTTTCTCCAAGCCCAGGATGAGGCAGAAAGTGCTTTTTAAGGTGGTGTGAGCAGAGATTGTGTCTTTCTGTGTTGAACAAAAGCCAAACCTTGAACGTGGAAGGACAGTAGTAGGTGATGAACTTTGAGCACCTTTCAACCCAAAGCTTGGTTCTCGTTGCCCTTTAATGCTGTGTTAACCAGCTAAGGCTGGGATGTTTAATTTGTCTGGCTAAATTCCCCTTGAGGATTCAAATTAAACTCTTCTCCCAGCTCTCTGTTGCTGATTGCTGGCAGATTGTTCCTTCCATCCTTTTGTCACTAATGTAAGAAGAAATTAATATCTTCAAACACAAACTCTTTTTATTGCTTAGATGGGACCATATCCTTTCAAGTTCGTTTTCTTTGTGGTACCTCAGCTCCTAAAGGCATCATACATGAGTCTAAAAAAGAGAAAGGCAGCAAATGGTGACTGAGGTTTGCATTACTCATAATTCTGAATAAAACACAGGCCTGAGCTGGAGATAAGAGGAGCTGGAGCTGCACTGAAGCAGCACAAAGGGTGCACGTAGACATCTCTGTCTTCTGCAGAGAAGCTTCCAGGAATCCTCCTTCCTCCAGGAGAACTATAAAATCCTGTTGCTGAATTAATTAATTGCTAGGAAAGGGAAGCTTAGGTCATAAAAGCAAATTAAAACCATAACCACCACACCACAAAGCACCTTCTAATTTTATCGGAAACACTGATCATACTTAGAAGCATTTATGGGATCATTTTTCAAGTAAAATTACGACAAACAGAGAAAAGAAGCCACGTGCAAGGAAGGCTTCCAAACTAATTTTAGGAGACTAAAACAATGAGCAGATCCCAAGGTGCAGCACCAGACTGTAAAGGGATTGTAACTTGTGTAGTTGACAGTCTGAGAATCCATGTGCAGTCATCCTGAAATATTGTTAAATTAACTTAAAGTTGCCTCATGACAAAAATTGATTTTTTTTCCTCCTTATCAGACTTTTCTTTCCTACAGGAGAGAAAAAAAGCCAGTATCATATTTGTTGCATTTAAAGTGTGCCTAGGCGCCTTGAAATCTGGTCCGTGGATTAAAATGAACTAGGGATGGACATGGGTTTATTTCTGATCAAAAGTGAACTTGATAGCTGAAATTTTGGTGGCTTTTTAGGGGTTTGCTCTGGTTGTGCTATTGAAGACAGCTGGGGCTGTGCTCTGCAGGAATTTTGTGCTCCTGCTTCTCATTAACCTGCACAGGATCTCTGACACGGGCAGGCAGGAGATCATGGAAATATGGCATTGCCTTGCAGGACCTGCTGAGTGAAAAAAATACAAAAATAACCTGTTCACTTGTACTGGCCTGAAGGGGGGATTTAACCTTTCCAGCAAATTCAGGTTTACCTGGCGGTAAAACTGGGCCAAATCTTAGCAATCCCAAACCTTTGTGTCCTGTCACAGCTGTGGAGGTGGGAGCTGTGGGATGCCTGTCCCTCGGCACCGGGAGCAGGGCTGGTTTGCTTTAACATTCCTCACTGGCACAAGATGAATTTCCTGGATGTGAAGCTCAGCGCTGGAATCACGCTGCAAAACAGGAAGGTGGTTATGAGTCTGTAGCAGCTGGAGGACTAGATAATTTTGCAGCTAATTTTTCTGAGGTTTTTAGCACCTGATTGATTGCCTTGGAGAGAATTTAGAATTAAAGTTTAGTTTAAGCCGCTCTGCTGGTTCCTTTAACACGTTGTCTTCCTTTGGGGTGGAGGAGGAGCAGCTGAATTTGAGCACAGAGCCTGATGTACTTAAGTTTGTGTAAGTTGTTCTGAGGTTTGTGCAGTAAACTGTAAATTACATACCAATATTTAAAACTCTTCCATCCACAAGCTGTTTCTAACTCGTTAATAAGAGCAGGAAGGATTCAGGAAGTAATTTTGATAGTCATATTGTGTGCTGTGATAAGGGAGTTACACTAATGAGGGCTGACTGAGATTCCCTGATCTCGGAAAAGGTAGAACTGGTAATTATTTCATCGGAGAGAAGATGAAACCACTTAGGGGAGAATGGTTGGTGTGGTGAGAGCAGCGTTCGTGGGATCACGTTTTAGAGGAGCTCAGCATCCCTCCTGGAGGGTGGAGGGGGTTGAAAACGTGCTAAGTGGGAGAAGGGAAAAGCAAGCAGCTGGTATTTGCTAAAGTAAATAGGAACAGAAATGAGTTTGAAGGCACAAAGTGTTGTTGGGGTTTCTGACACGTGGGGAGAGCGTGGGGAGCTCTGAATGGACGCAGTGTGCAGGTGTCCGGCAGCAGCCAGGGAAGGTGTGGAATTTGAGACTTCACTGTAGGTAAAACAAAAAAGGAAGTGTTTCCACAAGGAAACACTGAGCAGCACAGGAAAGGATGAAGTGAGGGAACGTGGGATGGTGCTCACTGGGGCAGCCAAACTCTCCTTTCCTTCAGAGCTCAGCTAAAGCTCTCAAACTTCCCCCTTTCCTGCTCCAATGGAAAGATTTGTGTTTTCTTACCTCACAGGAGAGCACTGATAGTGAATTAAGAGATTCTCAGGAAATAACATAGACCTAGGACTGGCAGAAAAGCTCCTGGGCCACTGACAGGATTTCCAGCTAGAGTGAGCAGATGTGTCTTATTAATCCCTCTATAAACTTGTTAAGCAATTGCTTTAAAAACCTTATGTTCCAGTATTTGTGTCTTTCTTTCAGATCTTGCTGTCATTAAATATTTTTTTCATTGCTGTTGCTGTTCAACCATCTGGCAGTGGATGCAGATCTCTAGTTTTTCTAAGGTTTTCTTCAATTTCTCCTGTTGGGTTTGGGGTTCCTGGTTTAGTACCAGATGTAACTCCAAAGAAATGAGGAGTTGAGGGGCTAAACCACCATTAATGCTTTTATTTTATGACCCATCTGCAGGCAACACTCATTTGAACCATGGACTGAACTCTGACTGTCGAGATGGAAATTTTGCATTTTCATATGTGTTTAGTTAAAACACAGTTCAGAGCAAAAAAATATTTTTTAAATCTTGGACTTGTCAAGTTTTTGCATTTTTTTCAGGAAAGAAAGTCTAATAAATAAATCTGGGAAGGGCAGCAATAGGAGAGGTGAATCACAGGATACAGGTTGGAAGGAGACCTCAGGAACTGTGTGCCCATTTCATGGCAAAATGCTGTGGTGATAATTAAGAGGAATATCAAATGTGAGTAACTACAACATTTAACAGGAAAGAAGAAAAAGTGATGGAGAACGAGGATGAAATTAGGTTTGAAGATGGTATTTTTGGTTGCTATGACATTTCATTTAAAGGACGTGCTGCTGTAGGTGAAATGCAAAATATTTCAAAAAAAATGCAGGCAGAACTCTTGATTCCTTTGCAAAACCTTCACGGACATGAGGTACAACTTTTCATGGGGTGTTTTCCTGTCTATTTAACATGGAACTAAACCACAGTACCTCAGCTCTGGTTTTCATAAAGCAGATTTGTGGCATTAATGAAACACTCCTTGGTACTATATCACTTTGTTGTACCTTAAATCCGATCATATTTGTCTATGGGAAGAGGAAAGACTAGCTGTGGTAGAAGACCTTAGGTCACATTTTCCCCCCATTCAGGCTTGAGTGCAGTTCTTTCCCTTCCTTTTCTCTTTCTGGTTCAAGAGGAAGCAGAAATGGCCACTGGTCTTATCTTATTTCTCACCTCATCTTTTAACTGGCTATTTTATGTAAGTTCATTTTTACTTGTGTTGGTGAAGGTCACGCTCCTCTCTGATGTCATTAACTGTGTGACACTCCTTATAAACCTTCATTTCTGTAATAAATTCCAGAAATGCCAGCTGGACTGTGGGATGGAGTCCTTTTGCTGCCCTTCCGTGTTTGCATGTTTGTTTTGTGGGGACTGTAATTACGCTCTCTATTTTCTTTACTCACAAGGTCAAGGTGTGACTCCTATTTCCACCTTGCCTTCCTGGTTGGAATTGCAGCTCCAGCAGTTAATGTCGACATCAGATATATCTGCTTCCCTTCCAGCAGCTGGGAGAGCAGAGAAGTCAACTGAACTCTGATATCAAATTCTGATGATGCCACTCTTTCTTCAGGCCGCTCTCCAGATAAACATTTCCATCCCAATTATTTGTATGTGGTTTTTTATAATTGTATTCCATCTTGATACATTTATTTGAGGCAGGATTGGCTATAAATGTAACTCTACACCGAAAAAAAAGTATTTTTGTGCTCCAGGGTGCATCAGTTGGTTAAGTATCCTGCCTGCCACTTGGATTTTGGATCCTCTTATCCAAACCAACTTGCAGACTGACACCAGGCTTCCAAAAAGTCTTGGTGTGAGCCACGCTGCCTCCACCCCGGAGCTCTGAGCTGTACAGCTGCGCTGATGCTCAGTATTTACAAAATGATCAGTGTGAAAGAAGAGACATCCCTGTGGCAGCTGCTGCTGTTCTGGGTTCCTGGCCAGGATGGCAGCAGCAGAGCACATCAGCATCCTTGGTGCCATACGGCCTGAGACTGCTGTGTCGCACACCATGTGGAAGATGAGAGAGAATAATTTCGGCTGAGTATTTCGGGAAGGCTGCTGGGTATTTTAGGTGCCTCGGTGTCCTCGTCTTGACCCTTTCTCTGCAGTGTGTCTGCTTAGTTAAATCTTGTCAGTGTGAAGGTTTGCGACACGTACTTTTCCTGATACCGGGTAAATTAGTCTTGTGAGAATATTACTCCGGTGATTGATTTCGCCCTGTGTCTCCCTCTCACCATCTCTCCTTCCTGTTGTGAGCAGGCTTTACATCCTGACATCCCCTTTAAGTGCCTTCACAAATGACTGAATTAACTTTCTTTTGTGAGTCTGATCCTGTGTGTTGGACAAGGCTGCTGTTGTTGGTGGAGCTGCTTTCTAGTTAAGCACTTGTATTTGATATCAAATGCCCCTTTTTAAATGCAAACAAAACATATTCCGCCAAAATGAAAACAAAGCCTGCTAAGCAAAGACCAGGCACACAGGGCTTGCCTGATGTTCAGAAGTTATTTTTTTTTCTGCTGTGAACTCCTGTCAAAGCCTAGAATCCATGAAAGTAAGAGAGAGCCTTGATTCACTCCTCGTGCCCTTGGGGAGTATAGATGGCAAAAAGATTTAAAATTCTGATCCAGCTGCTGCAGGAACATGGCATCTGAGATAAATTATTTTCACTCCATAGCAGCAAGCGAACTTTTACACTGAAGTTACTCCTTTTGAACTTGTGAGGGGTGTGCAACACAAGTGTCTGGAGCCACTGGCACCGAGCAAACCCCATCCTCGAGGCTGTCGCCTTCCTGGCTCGGGCTCGTCCCAGCAGCTGTCAGACTGCTGCCTGTCCTCTGCTATTGATCACTTGACTGGAAAATGAGAAGATAATTAAGAGTCTGAAATCTAATAGGTCGTTGTTTAAAAAACAAGGCAAGGGGCCTAGATGGAAAGGGTTCCTGGTGGAAATCACCTGGAGGTTGCGTGTTTCACTTAACTGCGGATTTGCCTCATAAATCCTAACAGTTCTGTTCCATATTGAGTGAATTTAGTGTCAGCAAATTTTAAAACTCTGTCTAAAGTGTCTAATGAATTTATAAGCCACTAGAGAAGATGGGATGCTTTGCTTGCAGCGTGGAGCTTAATTTGATATTCAAGGTCAGCACATCAAACTTCTTAATCAGGACCATAATGAGGAAAACATTCCTGCTCAAGCAAGGGAGCAACAAATAGGATCGGTGCAAAAAGGAGCATTTACACAGCTGATTAACATGTTCTTGTTTTAGTCCCCTGTCGAAGTTGAACCAAAACTCCTACCTGCTCTTCTAGGTGCATTAAAATTTAAAAAAGTTTCCAAAGGATTGGTGAATGGCTATGAAACCACATCATCCCATTTTATTAGCAAGGTGACAGCGTTCTGGTGCCCTACATTTCAAATGGAAAAGCTGAAGCCTTCCAGTTTAATGCATTAAATGGTCTCCTAAATTGGGCCGCAGCAGAAGCGGAGCACGGGTAAGGAACTTGAGGAAAGCTTTGCAAAGGAGCTGGGAGCTGCTTTGGGGAATTAGTGAAGGTATTCTGTTTATATTAGCAAATGAAGATAAGAACTGCTCAGTTCTTGCGCAGCAGAGTTAAAATCTCAGTCCTTAGGGCACTCTTTTCCATGGAAAAACAGTCTGATGCTTTAATAATTTTATTTGTACAGTTGATAACAGGAATTGCTTCTGTCTTCACAAGCTGATGTCCAAGGGTTGGAGCAATAGTGTTCGAGTATAGCTGCTTTCTCTGAGTGCTTCAGGCATTTGACCTTCACTTTGCCCTTCAGCTGGGTGTTTTTGGCTCTGCATCTGCAGACAACACAAGCGGAATGTCCAAAATTATTTCAGGCTGAGATACTGTCAATATGTCATCAACTACAGCCCTACTGGGGAGTTTTAAAATTCCTTCCAACACATAATGGATATATCTGTTTAAACAGTTCTTAAAATTCTGAGGAGACAGACAAATCCGGCAGAAAATCAATAGGGTGTTGCTAGTGGCTCTATTATTTATTAATTTCAGCACCATCCAGGACTGCTAGGTGAATACCAAAGGCCAGGATTTTTTTTTTTTAGTACATTATGAAGATAATATCTTAAGGGGGTGGGAGGATAATTTGAAAGTCTTTTATCAGAAAAATATCTCCAGAGGGTCCATCAACCCAACTCCATTCCTTTTGAAGTCTGAGGTTCATTTTAGAGTAAAACCTGGGTATATAGACTAATATTTGCATGGATTTCTGTAGAGTTACTTTTATTCACAGTGTTTTATTTTCTCTGAAATTAGAATATGTAACCTTTGGTGTGATCCTTGTGTCCATGATGTTCTGTAATCTTCCTAGGAAATGAAGTGAAAAGTCTGGTATATAGAAATACTTCCTTTCCCTTACTGGGCTATCTGGTGTGCTTTATAAATAAAGATTTAAGAAAAGCTGCTTCAGTAAGTATATTTATATTGACAATAAATCTATTTTATCACAGTACAAGCTATTATTGCTCATCGTGGGTGTCCACTATAAATTGGCAATGGCTTGGGGCAGCTTCTAAATGGTAAATTGTGATTATGAAGGTATTAAAGGCAGGCACTCTCCTCAGAGTAAGTAGGTAGTGATGACACCATCTGACTTGCAGATCTACTTCCTGCAGGTATTTATGGTCCAACCTGCTGATGGAAGGCACTAAAATAGGTTCTGTTTGCTGACTAGCTCCTGGAAATGGAGCTTTTCTCTGGGCTAAGCAAATCCACCCATCCTTCTTGGGAAAGCTCTGATAGCAGGATCTTTCAAGGCCAGTAATGTATTCAGCGTGAAAAAAAAAATGATAAGGCTTTTAGATTCAAAATGAAATTGCTGTGCTGTCGAAAACCAATGTGAGGAAGACAGTAAACTGATCAAGATAAACCTAAGGGTCTCCTGGGAATGGGACAATGTCCTGGACATCTCCTAGAGCATTCAGAAAAGTACTGGTAGGAGGGAAATGTATTCCTTTGCTGCAAAAATGTACCACTGTAGGGAAAATTTCCCATTGTAGGGAAAAACGTGGCAGGTTTTGTGTTTTTAGCTTTCTTTTTCAAATGCAAACTGCAAATCTGAATTCTGTGCAGAGCCTGGTCAGCAGTACACAAGGCTAGAAAGGGAAACTAAGTCTAGAACTAAAAACTGGTTCTTTCGCCAAATGTTTCTCTTACACTATCCTTTTCCTTGTCTATTGAGAATGAAAACAACTTTCTAGAAAGTTTTTCTGTCATTATAATAAACTTAAACATTTTACAGTAAAACCATAGCACAAATTTTCAAGACTGCAGTTTAGAAGAAACTTCTTACGAGGTTTTTATATTGTATTATTTCAATATTATTTCATTCCTGTTGTTGGGAATGTGCCATTCCCATTTTGGCTTCCATGCTTGATCTGTTATTTGTGTAATGGGGGTATAAATTCTGTTTGGACAGTTTTATGGACATTGTAGGTTCTGTGACTTAAGATATAGAAATAGTTTAAACTATCTAAAACAAGTGGAATCTGATCCTGAACCGTGGAGTCAAAGTCAACAGTAAAAATGGTTTTATTCTCATTTGAAATAAAAACATTAAAAGCACATGTGATAGTAGTTTTTAGAACCCTCTTTGGAGTTTGAATCTCAGAGTTGCTCTCTAGTATAATGAATCTAAGCACTTCATCTTTACTATTTATTCGTGTATTTGTATACATAAAATCCCCTTTAAATCGTGTGTAGATTAGGTCGAGTTCAGTCAAGGAAGAATCTTGGCCAAACACAGTAAATGATGAAGTCACACATGAAAAATAAGCTTTAATCCACTTAGCAGGTTCTCTGTACAAGAGCTGTGAACCATTTTATGCACTGAGTGATGGGGTGTGGATGTAGGGCTCCTGTGGGAAATCTAGGAGTGGATATTTGGGAGAAGGTATGTGCTGCAAAGGCAGGAAGTCTCATTCCAGTATTTCTTTGTGTTTTTAACAGTAATGTGCATTTTTGGGGGGTTTTTGTGGTTTTTGGTTTGTTTTTTTATTAATTCAATAGGTGGATTCTCTTTGCCAAGTGGACTGTGTAGCTGTCTTAAGCCTAGTGCAGCTTATTGTTTCATTTGGAATTCCAATTTGCAATAGAAAGTAATTTCTTAATGTCAGGTTTGAATTAGCATACTTTTCTGTAATATATTTGAACATGCAAATATTGTATTCTAGTTTATGGTATCAGAATACCTGCTAAATACACTTTTATCTTCCCCTTCACTAGAAAAGTCATTGTTACCTGAAATATATTACTTTTGTTGGAGACAGATATTTTTCATTTTCAATAATTTATTACATATAAATCTTTGCTTATAACTTCATGAAGCCTTCGGGCTGGAGGCATTGTTGAAGAAGAGTTATAGAAGGCAATCATTTTTTATATGTTCCTAATAAATGGAACTAGGCCAGGTAAGGGTATAAAAAAGTCAATCTGCAAGAAGCAAAGACGTGAAGCCAGTGGATTGCATTTGTGTTCTCATCTGAATAAGAAACAGTGCAAATGCTACAGAGAGATCAAGTGAGGTTTGTTGTGCATGTGGGTACATAAAAAACTCAGTGAAAGGAGAATTCTTATTCTGGGTGAGTTATTTCTTTCTTCTGAGGAGCCCACGTAGGGGGTGTGTGTCAAGTGGTCGTGTCCCAATGCAGTTTGGTTATTTTGGGTTTCACATCCAGAACAACCTCTCTAATCATCCACAGTCTGAATTGTGGGTGTCATTTTTCACCAAATACACTTGAAATTATATGTCTCTTGACCGTGTGGAGCTGATTTTCCTCCTGCAAACCAGTGCACAGGGATGGTTTTCATGTTCAACCTCGCCGTGTGATGCCAGTGCCACCATTAAACCTGAACAATTCCTGCTGAGTGACTGGGACAGAGCAGCCAGGATTCCAGAGCTCTGGGGTATAAAATACAAATCACATTCCATGTCCATATATTTGTATATTAAATAGCCCAAGGAGAACAACAACAAAAACTCCCCCCTCAGGACTTCTCCCTGTGCAGCACGGATGTATTCTCAGCTGCTTCTCCCACTACTTATTATCCTAAAAAAGTTATAGGTGTACTCTGACACCACCTTGGTGCTCTCAGAGCAGCAGGTGAGAGCCTGCAGTGCCCGTGCAGCTGTGCCAGATGTAAAATCAGGGTCTCAGGGAGTGCACAGATTCACCTGAACCTGGTGCTGGTGTGAATACCCTGTGGGATAAGCCAGTGCTGTGTCCCTGCCCCTCACATCCTCCTGACCTGGGCAAGAGACTGAGCTCCTGGAAATCCTCCTGGCTGCATTTGGCAGGATTCACCTGCTGTTGTTTACAGCACTTGAGGACGTGTCCCTGGTGCACCCGCTGCTGGCACAGTGTCACTGTGACTGTCCCTTTTGTGCCTCCTGTGGTTCAGCAGCAGCTTCTGCCTGGCACCTGCACAGAAATCCTGGTTTGTTTTTAATGGGAACGCAGGGAGTTGAAAAATTCAGAATTCTCAGAATCCTTGCTAGTGGAAATGATGGTTTTCAGGATATTGGGTACCCTGAGAAAAATGTGTTTGTTTTTGTGCTAAAGAGGGCGAGCATCAGGGTCAGCCTTGGCACAAACACAATTGGGAGCTGTGGGAGAGTTCAAGGCTCCTGATGTTCAGGTATGGAAACAACACAGTAAAAAAACAAAAATAAAATTCCAGCTGGATTACTTTTTAAGGAAAAAAAAAAATTAAATCTACCAAATCTAACAACTCCTAGACAGAAACACAGTGAGTAGGAGTTTCTGTGACCTTCCCCAGTGAGGGAAGGTCTCACCCATCTGTGTCTCCCCAAGTGAGGGCTTTGCTGTTGGGAGCAATGCTCTGTCTGAGACACCACCTGAAGAGAAAGATTAATGTGTCAGTGCTGGCTTAAGTTGTCAAGCACATAATATTTCTTTTTTTTCTAAAAAAGTAATTACTAGTGAAATAAAGGATGGGTTTAGGCATCCAGAGGTTTGAACTGACATGAAGTATTTGGTGCCACCATTCTAAGAGGTGATTTATCCTGATGGGTCCAGAAGGCTGGTGCAATGAAAATCTTTCTGGTTACTTTTACTGCTTACCATGCATAAAATCCCTGAAAGAGAAATATCTGAACCATCCTGAAGAGTAATACTGCAAAGAAACCCAGGATGCGTGGATCCTTGCAGTTTGTATTCATCATCTCACTCTGATTGTTTTCTTTTTGTTACCTGGAAAATTCCAGTAAACTATGAATAATATTTACTGCTGAAACACCCCAACACCTTCACTCCCTTGTTAGAACTGCAAGCTGCAGAGCCGTAAATGAAGTGAACGCGAGATTATTTGGCTGATTACCCATTTTCACAATGATAGGTTTCCTTGTTGCGTGTGAGAACTAAATGATGATGTTTAAGTCACGCCTGCACCTTGGCAGCCTTTGAATTTGGATGTGCAGAGCTTTCCTTGAGGTGATATCAGAGCGGGGTAGCACAGAGCAGTAATTGATGTGACTGATCTGCCAGTGAACCCTGCAAGGTGTAAGAAGAATAGCAGTGACTTGCAGGAGCTGCAGTAATGAGCCAGGCTGTGTTTTACTCTGCTGCTCTGGGTGTGTGCAGCTGCAGGTTGCACGGACTGACTCTGTGCTGCACACTAAAGGGCATCCTCATCTCACCCCACAATTGTAGTTTTCATTCATTTCAGATCTCTAAACTGAGGGATTTTATGGGCAGTATAAATTCTCTTGTATACACATTGTGCTAAAAAGGGATTTTTTTTTTTTTTCTTTTTGTGAATCTTCCTTCTAAGCAAAATCCCTGTGGTATTTGGAGTGTTGCTTTTGTGTTGTTTCATGCCAAGTTACAGGATGGATTCTTGTATGTAACAGAACAGGCTGCTTAACTTAGGTGTTTAAAAGAAAGAGCAGTTTCCTTCTGCTAAATACTCCTTAAACTAATAAAGGTATAACCTATTATGTGTGATTTAATATTAATACACTTATTTCTCAATTTGGCCATGGTATTTCTTCTACTGAAAGAACTCTGCAAATAGCTGGCTTCAAATGAGGGCTGCAAAGTGTCAGACTCACATCCTCTCATTTTATTTCCTAGCTAATGTATTTCAGATTTGAAATGATGCTTTTGCTTATTTCTTGATATAAAACACTTCAGCTGGAAAGCACCTTTCCTTGGCAGTCACTGCTGAGGTGCTTCTGAGGATGCTCCAGGAGGTGCCTTGCAGCAGGGCTCACCTTGGCAGTGCTGATGTTTAGCTGATAGCTCATTGTCTGGTGAAGGTGGAGCTGTGGTGGGATATTTCAAAAAACCCCCAAGTCTCATAGGCCACGTTGAATGGGATGTTTTCTCCTGGCTTTTTCAATTCTTATCAGTGAAAGTGCATGTGAAAGTGTGATGTGGAAGCAGAAAATTCAGGGGGATTAATGAAATTGGAAGCAGTTAAACTGAACGAGCCCATCTCTCTGCATGTTGTGTGTCACACCAACGATGGTTTGCACAGAGCCTTGGCAATAGGAGAAAAGTGGGTGTTTAATCCTTAATTTCCTTTGTTTTTCCCTGTCCTCTGCACGCAGCTCCAGCCCTGGCAGCACTGCCAAGTTTGAATTTCTTGGTTTGTTAGAGTTAAGGTGAGGGGAAGGCGAGTTTGGGCTGCTGAAGATCAATGGCAGCACTTTCATTGACTTCCATGGGGTGAGAAAACAGTGCCCAGGAATCAGGGACGGGAGAAGGAGTGATGGGCCATTACTGTTTGGATCTGAGGGGAGGTGGGAGTTAAAAGGGTCATGAAGTTTATGCATTATTGACAGAATACCCATAATGAGTCCTTAGGAGCTATTATATGGTGATATGTGAAGGCCTTAGTTGGGGATGGTTTAATTTATGAATCATTTCTGTGATGAATTGCCTGCTCCGTCAGCCTGGCTGCTGCACCAGCTCGGGGTTCTTAATTCATTATGGAAGATTTTATGCAAAGTAATTGCTGTACAACACCACTCTTCAGAATGAAATAATGTGGCTGCTTTTCCTCCCCTCCTACTGGTGAAAGCGTTTGTTCCCATTCCGAGCAGTGCCCCGTTTGTGAAGGATCATCTGGAAAAGCTTTGCAAGGGAGCAGCTCAGCTGAAGAAAGGAGCTTCTGAAATGCCCAGTGTTTTTGCACTTACAGGTCTAATCTTTCAGGTTTTGGGTTCATTTCTGTCTAATGAAGTCTCATGTTAATTCAGGCAGAGGGAACATATTGAAATTCTTCCTTCACAAATCCTCCAGAGGAATCCAGGAGTTGGTTCTGAAATATCAGGGGTGAAATTTAAAAAGGTCTTTTTATTATTTTGGTGGTTTTCCTGCACAGTCTTGGAGTGAGGCTCATAATCTTTCTCTGCCTTTCTCTTCTTACTGCAAAACAAAGTTGCCCATGTGTCCTCTTTGTAGAGAAAGTGAAAAGTTACTTTTTCAAGCAACACAAAATGAGGGAACTCGGTTTTACAGTGTGTGGAACCCCAAAAAAGTACAAAATGAGTTCTGAAGAATTAGACAAATTCTGTTCCCACCTTCAACACTTGGATGCTGTGGCCCAGATGCAAGTTTAGTCTTGGAAAATCTCAATATGAACAGAGTTTAGAAGGATGGAGCACCCCTCCTGCAAGGACGGGCTGGGAGAATTGGGGTTGTTCAGCCTGGAAAAGAGAAGCTTTGGGGTGACCTAATTGTGGCCTTCCAGTACCTGAAGGGGCTGCGGGAGAGATGGAGACAGACTATTTACAAGGGATGGAGGGACAGGACAAGCGGAATGGCTTCAAAATGAGGCAGGGCAGGGTTAGAGGGGATATTGAGAAGGAATTGTTCCCTTTGGGAGTGGGGAGGCCCTGGCACAGGGTGCCCAGAGAAGCTGTGGCTGCCCCTGGATCCCTGGCAGTGCCCAAGGCCAGGTTGGACGGGGCTTGGAGCAGCCTGGGACAGTGGAAGGTGTCCCTGCCCATGGCAGGGGGGGCACTGGATGACCTTTAATGTCCCTTCTAATCCAGGCTATTTTATGATTTTATAACTCTTCCTTTCCCTCCTGATGTGCTGATTTCCCAGTCCTGAGCCAGCCAGGACATTTCCCAGTGCTGAGCCAGCCACGATGCTGACCCAGGTCAGGCTGTGCTCATCAAGGACACAGTGAGGACTCTTTCCTCACCTGGTTCTCCCCCTTCCCAGCAGGGATTGCCTTTGCTGCAGGGCAGGGCAGCAGTGTGAGGTTAAAGCCCCATTCTTTGAGGCCTGGAGGGGCTCATCCTCATCACACAAGGCAGGGCCACGCAGGGATGCTGCAGCCAGCCCCAGAATAAGAAGCTCGTTAATGTGGTACATGCTTAATTTATTCTGCTCCTCGGGGGGTGAGTGGCGAGTCATTACTGAGCAAGAGCACAAACACAGAAATCCAAGGCATGGTTTTGATAGTTATTTTAAAAAAAATCTCAATTCCTTCATTCCGCTTTCCTAATTCAAAGCAGGGATGGAATTGTACTATATTCTTCTGGGAAACACAAAAATGGATTCCTCTGGGGGAAAAAATTCAAATTTGAGTGTAAAAATAGCTCGAGTGATCCTTTTTCTTCCCATTAATATGTCCTATTTTTGAAGTCTAGAGATGAAATCTTGTAAGGTTTTTTGTCTTTTCCTTTCCAATAAATGGATGAATAACTTAAAAGTGCAGTCCCAGAAATCTTGTAAGAGGGTACAAGCTCCTCTGCCTTGGACAAGATTGATGAGGTTAGCCCGACTGGCAAGTGTGCAGTTTACATGTTAATAGCAAGGAGCTTGTCTTGCAGGGAGAAAATACATTGCAGAGTAAGTGTGGAATGTTTATTAGTCGCAGTAAAGTGCAACGGAGACGGCACAGATGATGTAAGAGGAATGTTGTGCAGGAAATAAAAGCCGTAAGATCAGGCCTGTGTGTTTCTTGGCCAAAACTCCTTTGTTTTATGACGGGTCTGTGGGGCCTCGGTGCAGACAGACGTCGCCCTCATCATCCTCACCCCACGCTGGGTCCCAAACAGCCCCATGGCTCCAGAAATCAAGGGTGGGTAAGACCTCGTAAGCAAACTCTAAGGCGACCCATACTTGGTTTCAGGGGCTGTGGGCGCTCGTCTTCGCCGCGTTTCGATGCTCACACAAAATCCAGGACAGCAGTTCTGCTCTTCCCCTGCTTCCAACAGAGTCTGGGACCAGGAGGAGTTAAATGAAGGGTGGTAAAAGCCTTCTGCATTGGGAGATAGCAAGCTTTCGTTTCGTTGGTGGAGAGGGGAAGCGGAGAGGGTTTGAAATCTCACCGTCCTTTTTGTCATGTGAGTCGGAAATTTGAGGGAGAGTTTAAGGCACAGTGACTGGAAACAAGATGAAATTTATCCTGCTGCTCCGTAAATGGTAGGGGTTTTTTTGTGGAAAGCACCTTGGTGTCATTGGCTGCAGCTTCTTTATTTTCTTCTCAATTTCACATAATCTACTACTTACTAAAATCAAAATGCGATGAGTTTATATTGTTGTAATTTTAGGACGTGGAAGGGGATCACTTTTTTTTTATGCTGTACCTACTTTTCTCTAACTTTTCTTCTTGAAGAATGGAAAATTCAAATTAGTTTTCCTTTTGAGAACATTGGTTTTATACAAGAGACCCATCAAGAATCATTAATTTTTTAATCTTTGAGTACCAAAACTTCATTTTGTAAGTTTGTTGGACAAACCATTTGAGTTTTCATTCAGCACACCTAAAGATTTGCTCACATTCCTATTTGCCAAATTAGAATGGAAATTTCCAACAAACTATTGTGGTGTTATCAATAAACCAAAGGAAAAGGTGGCAGGAAGCAGGAGGAGTCTGTGATGCCTGTTGCTGAAAAAGGTTATTTTTCCCAGTGAATGTGCTTCTTATCCATGTTAACATTTCTGGTTGTGGATCTGATCATGTTTACCTGTGCAGCTGTAGCTCTCTGCATTAAATATTCCCAATATATCTTGGATTTTTTGTCCATTGAATCAGGTGACAAACATGGTGGACCAAGGAATCAGCACTTTGCTACAGAAAATCCACTGCAGGTCTTTGGGTTTAGGTTTTGCCTCTGGGTACAGACAGACAAATATAAGTCAAGGAAGGATGGACGAATAAAAGCATCTCTCAGATGATCAATTGTTGACAATAGTCTTAAACAAAACAAGCCACCTGCTCTAATATGCTCCAAAATTCACTGTCAGTGGCTTTCCAATCTCAAACACTTAGAAAATAAAATTAAGGAAAGCCTTAAATTGATACTTCACTACAGAAACAGAAAGTTAAAAAATTAGAAGACTCTAACAAGAGTTTTAATAAATAAATAAATAAAATCACATCCCTGCATGCCATTTATCCGCATCCTTCATCATTTGCATACTGACAATCAAAATAACCAACTCCCCAATCCTCTGAATCCTCTGAATAGACTTTTCCAGCCTGTTTTTTTGGTTTTTTTTTATTTTTAATTGCCCTGTTTCCCTCGGGCATGTAACACAGGGTATTGACTTTTTTCTTACCTCGTACTTGAGATGTAATAGTTTTCAGAGACATGCTTTTCTACAAATATCAAATTTTGGGTAGTATCTTTTTAAAGCTGATTTACTGTTTTTCTTTTATTAGCTTAAGGGTTAGAAGCTTTGGACAGATTTTAAAGTGTTTGATCTTTTTTTTTTTTTCTTTCCTGTGAAGATGATAGTTCATGGCAATCAGTGAGCTTTATCTTTCTGGGTTTTCTGCAAAATAAGTATCTCTTTATGTGAAAGTACAGTTTCACATTTTAAACAGGGACCATTTCAGAAAAGGCCGTACTTAAAAAATTTTTGAAACAATGGTGTTAATGATGTAAATAATCGTAGGAAAAATAATCTAAACTCCATTCTCTCCTTTTTCTCAGTGAAGGTTTTGCAATTTGTAAGGAGAAGGCCAGGGTAATATTGGGGATTTGTGAATCAAAACGGGAGGTCTGGCACGCTCAGAAGTGTGAGTGGTTGTCGGTCATGAAGAGGGCTCATAAGAGAGGAAAATGTTCTTATTTACAGAGGTTTCATTCTTCTTTCATTTGTTGACAACCCTCTCATTTTTTATTTAGGGCACACACCTACAAACTTAGTGTTTGTATAGATTTCACTTTGGGTTGCAGCAGTGCCCTACCCTGGGTGCAGCTTCCAGAGCTGTTCCCAAACCTGGCACTGCCCCATCACAGCCACAGGGCAGGAGCTGCACCTGGAGGCTTGGACAGTCCCAAGCAGAACATCTGCAAGTTCACTGCTTCAAATTCAGCAAGGGAAAATGACTCTTCTTCTACTTAAAAATCAGTTTTCTTCCATTTCCCTGCTTTGCTTCAGTGCTGCTGAGACAGCCTCGGATGGGGCTTGTCCCCGACTGTCTTGGGCTTTCCTGTTGTGTTCTGTTGTAGCTGGAATGTTTCTTTGCTTATCTATTGAGCCCCTTTTCCCCCTCTTTTACACTTCTTTTTTATTCTCTGTGTGCTGTTCTTGCCCAGGATGGAAGGACCAGAGCAGTTGTTAATTGTAACAACTCATAGGCAACACCTCACTTTTTTTGGGTGTGGATAAATGACCTTACATCAACAGCTGCTGGGATCTGTGGAGTCTGAGGCACATGGTTAAACTGGGACACATCTAAAAGTGGCAGAGGTATTACTCTCTTTTAAAAGATTTTGACTGTGCTGGAGAATTATTTGCAAGAATTAATCCCATTCCCTTTTCCCAGTGAAGAGGGGGAGAGTCTCTGCCTTGCCTCAGTGGAAAGCATTTAACCATTCAATTAGCAAGTTCATCTGGAAGCATGTGAAGAAAGACACAAGCATCCTCCTGGGCATGCTGTATGAATACCAATGTATTAATTAAAATCTACCTAAATATGTCAGGATTGTGCACTTAGAGCCATATCACGGGGCCATCTTTTATCATAAAGTTCCAGTGTACACAGACAGCCTTAGGTGTTTATCTTTTAAAAAGCACTTTGTTTCTGGGATAAGTGTGTGAAATCCTGGAAGGCTCCTGGGTTTATAAAAATGTCTCATTACTGGAAAGAACCATATTGTCATTCCAGCAGGGAGATTTGTTGGGATGCCCCACGCTGGGCCTGGAAAGGCAAGGTCAGTTTGGGTTTGTGCCCCTGGTCTCCCCTCTTTGTTTAAACTACAAAACAACACAATGTAAACGCACGGCAGAAATAGCCAAACCCAAATGTAATCTGTTAATTTTGTTGCTTTGGGCTTAGGGTTTTTAAAATGATCTGGAGTGCAGATTCTCAGGCTCCTTGGACTCTGTGCTCAATCAGCAAATCTGCCCCTGTCTCCTCCCTCACTCCAGTGATCTGTTCTGCCACCCTCAGGTCTTGTTGTCGCCTTATCTGCTTCCCCTCCACTTTCTCTTACTTTCTGCCTTACTTTCTCCTGTTCTTTTTAGTTATTCTCCCTTTTTCTCTAGAGAACTTCCTACTCGGCTTCTAAAAAATTGCTATTTTGGGACCCCAAATCCGTGTGAACTTAGAGCTAGAACAGATGCTTGTGCTTTGGAGTCCATATTTCCCCTGACCACTATTATGAAAAAGACTAAAAAAGACTAAAACCCAGGATTTCCCTGCTGGCTAGTGGCATGAATCCAGGAGATGGATTTTTGGGGGGAAAATTAGCAGCTACTGCAAGGCTCGTGCTAAATTCCAAGGGTGGCAGACCTCATGTAATACTCTCAGTTGTGGCTTACAGTAAGTAGGAGGGTGTCATTTAGGGTGAAATTGGGTGCTGTGCTGGAAAATATTTAAAGCATGCTGAATTTTATATTAATTTAATATTAACATGTGCTGAAGGTATTTAAAAGATGTATAGATGTGGCACGTAGGGACGTGGTTTAGTGGTGGGCTTGGCAGTGCTGGATTAAAGGTTGGACTTGATGAACTGAGAGGGCTTTTCCCAACCTAAAAATTGATGATTCTGTGGAAATCCGGTGAATCCTATGGGCAGGAGCATCAGTGCACCAGGACACAGATTCACCACCAGTGCCTGGAACCAGGGCCACCTCCCTTTGCTCCTTTGTCCCTCTGGTGCAGGGGAGAGGGAGCAGGGCACAGACTCAGGTGTTTCACTTGTCACTCTCCCTTTAAGCCCTTTGTGCCTTCTGTGTTGCTTTATAAAGTTCATAAAGTTTTCCCATTCCATTTGCTGTTGCTAGGTGCTGGATTTTTTTTTTTTTTTCATCATTGTGCTTGTTATGAAGAAGCCTTCAGCAGGCTAAGAATATTTTATAAGGTTAGAAAATGGTGTTAAATGTTAATTAGCAGTTGCATAATCCCAGGTGGCATCCTCTCACATGCACTCGTCAATTTTTAATGAGTGTCACTCGTGCACATCAAACTCAAAATTAGCTTTCTTTCCCAAGTACTCTGTTTGATTTTCACACTCACTTCCCCTCCCCTTCTCCTTTGATGTTACTGACACAATATATCGTGCTGGCATTTGCTTTGGTTTCATCTCGATGCATATTGTCATGTAGCTAGTTAGTTATCTGCAACATAGACACACACTCCTACCCGCAGGAGCGCCCTTCAGAGAGGCACAGGATGGAGCTTGGCTTTTATTTTTCCTTTCTTAGGCGTAGCCTCTTGTCGCTGCAATAAGGGAAACCTGATGCAAAGGCATTTTGGGTTTTGATCTGAGGATTCTGAGTGCTGGAGCTGCTCTCTGAGCTTAGCTGGAGGTGCCCCTCACTGATCCGCGTTGCATCTGGGGGTGGTTCATCCAAATTAAAATTTGGAGCAGATGTCTATATACCCTGGAAATTTATCACAAGTTAAATACTAAAAGGTGCTGTACATCCACGTATCTGCTGAGTGGTGGGATAATTCCACACTTTACCAGTGCATTGTGCTGGTATAAAAGCATGACTGCTCTCAGAGGTGGAAAGGAGATTTTTATCCCCAAAAACACAACCAGCCCAGTACGGGAATGCCCTCTGTGGGGTGGTCTGGGTTCTCAAAGGGGTCAGCAATGGCAGTGCCAGGTCTGCCTGTGCAGGAGGAGTGACCTGGTTCTTGCTGCTCTCGGGGGGAGCTGAGCAAGCTGGGAGGCTGTGACCCAAACAGCCGGGCTGGGAGGAGCTGCACACCTGGTGATGCAATAAAATGAGTGCAGATAAAAGGGCGTCTCAGCCAGGCTAAGGTGATCCCAACTCCTCTGGAGCCCATCTCTGGGCTTTCTCAGTGGAGCAGAGCTGGACACTCCAATCTGTTGGGCGGCTTCACGGTAAATAAGGGGCCAGCAGAACAGGAGCCCAGATAACTGAATTTTCACTGCTGATCATTTCCATTAGTCTTCTTGTTTGTTAAAAGCAAAACTGCATCCCCCTCCCCTTCCCCCAGCTGCACAGCTTGGCCCTTAGCTTCTGATTTGATCATGGAAGTAATTTCACTTTGGTCTGCATTTTGCTTTGATTTTTATTTGTTAAGGAAAGAGTTCTTCTAAGCATCAGGATGATTTTGTTTTGTTAAATGGAGTTGTTAGCTCACTTGGCAGGAGGCTCTGTACAGACTTTGCTTTGATTTCCCCTAAGAATACCATGTGTTTGTAAAATATTGGCTTCTTGACACCATAGTGCCAATGACCTCTCTTTCCAATGAACAAACTCAGCTTTAAATTATTTTTATTAATCAAGATTTTATCTCTTACCAGAGATTGACAGTTTTCCAAAATCTTTTTGACAGCTACTGTTACATGCAAGAGGTGAACCAGAATTAATGATCAAGGGTTAGGGGCCTGATTCCTGCTGTTACTTCCCAAAACGTAGATGGGGGGAGGGCTTGCTGATCCTCCTGTGCTTACACCAGCACAAATGAGATTAGAACCCAGTCGTGTATCCAGGAAAATGAAAATGTCACGGCAATGACTTGTGTCCAGCTTGTGGAATAAACAGATCAAGCAGGAGTAATTGCGTTTCTCCTTTCCCCTCTCTGCACACAGACGCCTTTCACTGTCCTTTGATGATCTCTACAGAAAATACAGATGATAATAAATATTTCCACACCCTTTGCTAGTTTGCAGGAGTAATGTAGCCACTTAGACAGAAGAAAGTGGCAAGATAATACACAAGGTGTTGAAGTGCCAAAATACCAGTGTATTTTCTGAAAGCTTAAAACTTAAAACGCGGGGTTTGTTGTTTTGGGGTTTTTTTAACTTATAGTAGCAAAGAGGAAAAAAAATAATGCTGTTTTGTTTTTTGGTGGTTCCTTTGTATCCCAGCAGTACAGAGAAGCCCCAGTCCTGGACAGACCCCAGTGCAGGCAGTGTCCAAGCAGGCAGCAGGGATAAATCAAATGGTGCCACGCTGCCAGGCCCCTCTGCGCTCTTCTCCAGTGCAGGCAAAGATACAAAATACTCAGATGTGCCCACTGAGACATATTTTGCTTTCATTTCAGATACCTTACTGCTTATGAGCTCTTAAAAGATACCTCTAATATCAGTTAACCTGCTTTTGATCCTTTGTGACAAAAAGCAAGCTGTTGTGATAAGAATCCAGCCTGGAACTTACATCTGCTCTAGACCCATCTGAAAACCCAAATGCAGTGGATGACCTGAGGAGAGAAATGATTACTAATTCTTTTTTCCGGTCTGGATCAGAAGCTGAATGTTGGAAATGTAACGAGATAACTTGCTGTGGTGATATATGGAACCCTAATAGAGTTTCTTAAAAGCTCTGAGCAGGGCACAGCATTTCTTAGGACTGAGTCTGGGTTTGTTTTGACTCTCCCTGTCACCCTTCAGGTTTTCATCCTTTCTTTTCAAGAGCTTTGGACTGTCCATTGAAGCTTTGAAGAGCTAGGTGCCATAAAAGAGGATGTGGTTTTCAGGCTGTTTTTGTTGGCACGCTATTAGACAAATTATCAGCTGCTTCTGGAAGATCTCCAGTCATTTCGTGTGCATTTGTGACCGAGCACGCGCTGCCAGGCATTTGCCTCCTGAAAGCAGCTTATTCTTCTGTGTCTGCTAAGCCTTGTGCATCAGCCTTAAAATGCTGCCTGAAGAGCCTGGGAGAAAGGAGCAGAAAGGTGCTCCCAGTGCATTACTTCATGTCCTGTTTCCTGACTCATAATTACGTATTTTTGAACACACACACACTATAATAAGTGAAACCTATTCATTTGGAGGGCAGGGGTTTCTCTTTTCTCCCCCTCCTTGCTTTTGAATTATGATTTACTTAATGTGAGATACTCTGCTTTCCAAGAGACAGAAAATTGGTTGCTTCTGCCAATATTTGGAGTTATAAACCATTGCTTAAACTTTATGATGGCATTAATCCCAGTGTATAGATTGTTACTGTGGTTAAGGACTGTCTTATCAGCTTTAACAGCCCTTGGAGTTGCTTCAGGCCATTAAGCAACAAATTGTCTGTAAGAAATAATTTGTTGCATTTCTCCTACCTTGTTTTATAATGAAAGGTATTATATTGGATGTTATGCTTCCCTGGGTTCAGTTGTCACCCCCAGACAATGCCACCAGCTCGTCAGTCTGTGTAACTGTCCAGTTACTCCCTCTCTTGGGAATATCCCTTGGAGAAGGTAAGGTGGATTTTTAAGTGTTTTGGAATAATGGCAGGGTTTGCTCGTTGAAATTCTGAGTCCAGCAATCCCATGAAATCTCTGTTCTTGTGGTTGGGTTTGTTTTTTAGCCCATGACAGGCGAATGCAGACTTTTGATCATCCATTGGCATGTCAATACTGAGTTTTATGAATGCATCTGCTGGCTTACAGAAAGTTGTGACAGGGGAAGGATGTCACAAGACATAATTACTGAAGAAATTCAATTATGGAATAAAATTACTTAGTAAAATTAGAGAAGCGATAAAACTAAAATGTGGCCTTATTTTGAATGAAGGCTATGGAGATGTTTCACGTCATCTTCTCACTTGCATTAAATCATATTTATTCAAACTCTGACTGACTCTAAGCTTATTCTTGGTGGGTTTTGTTCTCAAACTTAAGCAAGTTCACAACTTGCTTAGCAGCAGCATTATTGACTCCCTGGGTGTGCTGCTGACAGCAAGGTCCCTCCTGCACATGAGCAACATCCCTACCTCCATCCAGGCACTTGTCTTCAGCCAGGCCTCCCTCACTCATTCTTTTTTCATTCTGTTGCTTTAAAATTAATTCAGTTTTTCTGGAAATTGGCTAAGAAATGCCCCAGGTGCATCTCTGAGAAAGGGCTGGGAGTAATGAACAATTATCCTGCATTGCATCAAAGATCCACCTGGAACTGGGCGATCACAGGGCTGGAAAATGTTGTGAGAAAAGGTAGGAAATGTGTTTGATGGTTCTTTCTTTCTTCCTGGACCATCTCCTACGCCTGGCTCACTTTGAAATAAAGGCTGGATTCCAGCCATGCCCGGTGCTCTGCTCCAGACAGGTGTTAGCATTTCACGGTTACTGATTTGGGCAGGGTGATTTAAAAACCTGTTCAATGCCTTTTCTCCTTCTGCCGTGAGACTTGAGGAGCCAGCAAACCCAAGGACAGTGCTGTGGAGAAAGCTGTGCGTGAGTGAACTCCATTGATTTTGATGGAGAGCTCCATTGATTTTGATGGAGCCACGCTGACTGACACCACCCAAGGAATCTGCCTGAAGTGAGAGGTGGATTGGATTTTTTTTTTCCTTATTACTTAGAGAATTGGGAGGGCTTTACATTCTAGTTAGCCCAGAAATGTGTAAATTTGTTGAAAGCTTTTGGTGACACAGGGAACGACGAGGACGTAATTTGGCTCCGTGGAACTTTAAAGCAGGAAGGTGAGAAACTGAGGGGTTTGATTTTTCCTTTTAGGGGAATGTAAATCAGAAATAAGCACTGAAATCAGTGAGCTACACAAATGTAAAAAATGGAGAAAGCAAAAAGCAAGTCTGTGCCATTAGCATTTTGCTTGTAAACTCAATGCTTCTGATAAAAAAATCATTTAGAAATAATAAACATGCCATTTTTGCAGTCACATTTCAGAGCAGAACCACACTTCGAGGGCTATAATTGTGACCTACATTTTGAATTATTTGATAAGGCTGACCCCCCATGATGATCTCAAATTAAAATCTTATAAATTACCACTTTCTGGCAAATAGGCTTGCTGTTATCATTTCACTCTGACATTTATTCTTTGCTATGGGTCACTGCTTTATTACTGTAAGAGCTTTTGGCCAAGTGCTGTTCCCAAAGCATAGAAAAGACGTTAAAGGTTAATTTCTTGCAAACTGTGAGAAAATGTTATGTCTCATTCATTTAGACTTGCATTACTGAATTTGCATTCTTTTTATAGTATGTGTATTAGTATGTAGCTAAAATCCCTCACAGCAAATCAACCAATAAATTGCACTGAATTGCAGTGCAGTAATGAATTGCTTGTCATTTGGTTCCTAACAACAATAACAAGAAGGTTTTTTATGCTCTTGGCCAGACAATTGACATATTCTCTCGTGGTGTAGCTCTGGAGTCTTTGGAGCTCTGCCTGCAGAGGACTTGGCCCAAAAGTTGCAAGTGCCATAAAAGTCCATTGTCATGTCTTCATCTGAGCGTGCCTGGGGCTGTAGCCTTGCTATAAAAATTATGGTGATGGGAGCTCGTGTTTGGTTCTCCTCTTCAGTGGGTATTCACATGGACAGGCAATCCCCCTGGAAATGTGCAGCTGTTTCTCAAAGGTGAAACCATTCCTGGTCAGCCAGCACCAGACCAGATGGGCTGATTCCCCCCAGGAAGAGCCCTGTGAAGTGTTTGTTCTGCATGTAAACAAGATGCATTTGGGATTTGACACGGGGACTGTGTCTGGAGGACTTACTGGGATTTATCAGACCTGCCTTTCAGGTGCTGACAAGGCCAGAAGGCAGCAGGAATGATCCAAATGTGCAATTGCCTTCTGAATATGTTGTGTTCTTCGTGAGGGTTTCTTTTTAAGGTATTAATGTCTCCCCTCCCAGGGGGAAATACTGCGGAGGGAACTGTTAATTGTCTCCACACTCAGCTGGTACCAAGGAGGTGCTGAATGACTCTGTGATACCTTTGTGTTCCCTGTGCAAGCACTTCCCTGGGAGACTGAAATTGTCCTTAGAAAACATGGGGTACAGCACGGAGGTGACAACAATAAAGGCACCCACACACACCTGGATCCTTGGGTGTTACTCAGAGGAGTTTGGCTGTGAGGAGGAGGAGGGAGGGAAACACTGACACAGCTTTTTACCAGACAGAAATGATTAAAAAATGAATCATGGTTCTACACCGTGCGAGCAGTGACTGGGAGCTCCCTGAAGAAGTAGGTTAATAAACTTGTGGCCTAATTAAGTCGCAGATCTTGTTTGTCTCCTTGCTCGTTGGAGACTGACACCTCCCAGGCTTTGCCATGGCACCAGCCCCCATGCAGGACAGTGCAGGCAGGTGGGATGTTTCATGCTCTGAATCACTGAATATTCCACTTTTGCCTTGGCTGGGGACTCATATTAGTCAGTTTATTGTTTACTAGTTGGGTTTGCATGCAGTTCCTTCTGAGCATCAGGAAACATCTGTGGGATCTCCCCCAAGGCTTTTGTCATTACTGCACCGTCTAGTCCTAATTCTCTCCGATTATTTTGGCAATCATGCAGTCTCCCTCTGCTGCCAAGTTTGGAGGCTTCAGTAAAGAGCGAATTAAATGTGTAACCTGTGTGTGAGGAAAACCCATACATCATAAAGGCACTGCTTCCCTTTGCCCTGCATGGCTCACTGCTGCAGCCAGGGCACGAGGAGCTGTGGCAGTGAGGATCCTGCAAGGTTTGCTTCGTGCCAGCCTCGAGTTGCTCATCACTCTGGGTTCTCAGGGAAGCTCTCCCTGTGCCTGATACCAGTGGGTTGTTGTTGCCCATTCCAGGTTTGATCCTGGTGGTGCTGGAGTGGACTCCCAGTGAGGTTTGTAGCAGTTCAGTACCAGAAATTGAATTAATGCCTCGTTCCTGGTGCTGGATGAGGTTCGTATTCAGAATAAAACCAGTGAAATGTTGTCTCTCAAGTTGTGTTGTGCTGTGTTGATACACAACAGGAAATATTATGCACAATACACAATATTTGAGCTTCACATCCTACCTTTTTATGGCTTCACTAGGGTTAAGATAGGAATTGGAGCTTTATGTGTGCCTTATCTGACCATAAAATAAATCTGACCTTTTGAGATTTTGTTTTCTTCAGTGTATAAGCATGTTGTGTCTATGCCTTCATTCTAACTTGGAGTTTTATTTTGAGTTAAGCTCTCTGATAGTTGTCAGTGAAGGATGTAGAACCATGGTTATGAAATTCAATAAGCCACTGATATGATTATAATAGCCTCAGCAAATAGCTGTGACATTCAGCCCTCACAGAGCTCATTTTTTCATTCTCATTCTTACCTAAAGAAGTGCTAATGAGAACATTTTGGAGTGACTTCTATAACTTTTCTCTGCTTTCTTGTACGAGACTTGGAGGTTTAGTTTGAATTTGTAAGACAGCTTTTTTCTCATGAGATTTTTTTTCAGCAGGGACTGCAAGGAGAAAAATGATAGGAACATGTTGGAGATGAAAATAGATCAGTATTTGGCACTTCAGGCTGCTTAATTAGGAAAACATTTAGTTCTTTTTAATTTAATTATTTGGTTGATGTAAAGAACTTTAAGGATTTTGCCATTAAAGATCTTATTGTACATCGATATTCACATTGATTTTTGGGGTAGTTTGAGACCATGCACGTTTTTTCCAGTGTATTCCTGGTGCAGATCCACAAATTGTTGTATCTGTGCCAGTCTAATTGACAAAGGGTCAATGGTTGTGACTCGAGGAGATCCAGCCCCATGTTGGGCAGGTATTTCCTTAAACTGTCTTAAGAACTGAGCAGCTGATTAAGGAAATACATTTGGTGGTGGATCATCCAGTCCCAGTGCCATACTACAAACTGTGTTAAAGAACAATCAAAGAAAGTGCCTTGAGCTTAGAATTTTATCACTTTGATGACAAAATTATCAGTGCATGCTGAGTTGCCTGTGTCAGTTGTGTCAACTCTAAATTTGGAACTCGCTCTGTTTCAGTGGCAATAGCAAATAATCCTTTTTTTAACCTTAGTGGTAATTAAATCTTTATCTGATTTAATTCTGACTGTTTTAAAGCTTTATCATCTAAGTATTAATGCAAATTAACCAATTCAATTTTGTCATTGCTGAGAGGGTACACAGTTGTCTTACATCTGGAAGAAGCTGGGTTTCCTCATGTTCCTGGAGTCCTCAGCCAAAATTTGCCATAAGAGAAATACTGTTTGGATTTAATTTTAAAAACAAATAATGAATGGAAAACCCCATTCAGCTCCTTTAATAAGTCAAAATAATTGATAAAGGATACAGAATGAAAACTGGTTTGTCGTTAAGTGTACGATGGGAAGAAATTAAATTTTTTTTAGAAATGAAATGTGATCCTTTCAAGATCTTAAGCCAGGAGAAAGAGGGTTTCTCTGTGCTGGAGAAGTCAGGCTGGTGACAATTGTCAGTGGAGTGAATTAAGGAGAATAATGAGTGTCTCCCCTCACTCTGTTCTGCTGCCTTGCTCCAGCTGCTCCCAGACCCTCACTGTGGATGTCTATTAGTGTTTCATTGATAGGAGGCTGGATGAATTTGTCCTCTAGGTAAACACATTTCTATTTTAAAAGGAGCAGAAATTGTACCAAGTTACAACTAAACGATCAAAATGTGCTCCCAGCTCTTGGGGTAGTTTTTGGCTCATTGGTTTGGTCTGTGCTTGGCTGCAGTGCATTTAAAACCAGACAAGTGAGGCAGTGGAAAATAAGGGAATATCCTGCAGTGGCATGGGCTGGCCAGATGATGCAACAGGTGTTTTTCTGCTGTAAATCCTGACATTGTACAAGTTTCAATTGAAAGGATTAAAATTTAAAATAAATTAAATTAAAATTTCTATTTACATGTTAAGTAGTGAGGATATAATGTGTAACTTCGAAATAAAAAGACAGAAATACAGTATTAAATGTAAGTATTCGGTGTTAAGGCTCCTGAGATGTTTGCCTAGGTTATTATTCTTCTAAGTTTCAATACACAGTAGTACCTTTGGAAAATCACTTGTACAGACATGCTATTTCTCTTTGAGTAGTGATGATTTACCACCTTTTATTTGATCTTTTGGATGTCCAGGATAGCAGCATTGGCACACCGAAACTAAATCACATTTCTTACATCCTATTTCATTCTCTTCAGCAGCATTTCACAAGACCAAGAACAGTACATTTCCAAACCAGAAAATACCCATATGTCCTTAGGAGAGTATTATGAAACTAATGAGGCACATTTCAATAACTTCAGTCACGTACTCAAAGGAGGCAGAAGCAATATATTGACTAGTGAAGTACTTATATAAGGAAAAAATTGGCATTTACTGTGTTGCGAGGACTTTACGACCATTTTATGGAGATTCCTGGACCCTGAGATTTAATAATCTTTTTGATTTGTCACTCCAGTGGAATGACGGTGCTCATGAATTTACTCTAAATAAAATTTTCTAATCATCCTTAGGAAAATTAGAAATATATGGCAGATTAGGGACCCAGCCATTCATCTGCTGGGTTAAACGTACTAACATGAACTTAACAAGCGATGTCGTCTTTTAACACATGCAAAGGACCAAATTATCTGCTGAAAGACTGACATTATGTAAATGTAACATTTGCTGGACCTCTAAACCCTGTGATTAAATTACTGTCTAAATTATTCTGCAATATGAATGTCGCCTACAAAAAGAAAAGCTGTAAAAGAAACGACTGTGACATCTTTGGGGTTTTGCAATATTTCCATAATGAGTGTTTGATATGAAGGGTTTGTATGTATAGCTCAAAATCTTAATGAAATAAGGAGAAAGGAAGGGGAGGAGATGACGTGAGGAAAAGTTACTCTGCAAAGAGGTAAATTTATCCCGGGGTTTCCACAGGAATTTGTTAGCAGAAGAAGCATGGCTGAATTAAGAGGGGAATTTAATCCACAAATCAAAACTTGTCACTGGAGAGAGGCTTCCCCCACCTTCCTCCGTGGATGTGTTGGGTAATCAGTGGCAGGTAATCTGTTTTCACTTAGTGCTGTGAGAGTGACACATCTGTAAAACAGCAAAAAATAAAAAAGGGAGGAGTGTGCTGAGACTCTGGTATTGCAGGTAATTATGGCTCTGAAAGGCTGCATGCAAATTGTTGCCTGCAAAAGCCAGCTCCTGGTGCAGAACAACCCATCAGTTAACTTGCACTGTATCATTAACTCACGTAAATTGTCTTAACTCCTATTTCACTCATTCAAAAAAATTAAAATCTAGCAGAACAAACGTGCTTCAGCAAATGGAGGAATTGGATGTTCTGTTAATTGGCTGCTTAGGAAGCTGTGGCAGCAGCAGAGAGGGGCTGCACTTCACCCCCTGGCACACCTGCGGGGTGAAATTGCTGACAGCCCTTTTTGGGTTACCTGGCACCAGAGTCCAGGTGATGGAGAGCCAACCCTGCCCTGAAAATCCATAAGGGCCAGGGGTTTGCTCCTTTAGCATCTCCATGAAAGCCCAGCTGGGAATCCAGCCCAGATGGGAAGCAGCAAAACTGAGATGCTCAGAGAAAACCCTTGGTACCCCCCTTCATGGGAAAGTTCAGGGTTTCTGTAAAGCTCAGCTTTATTCCTTTGGTGTAGCTTTTGCTCTTTGGTGGGGACCTTTTTTTCTCTGCTCTCTGTGCCTCTTTCTCAGAGGGAATTCTCAGGATTTGGGGAGGACAGGGGAGGCTGGGGGAGGGAAGGGCAGCTCTGAGACCTTGGAGAGGGAACATTCCCGCTCCCCTCCAGTTGTTAAATACCTCACAACAGGTAAAAGGAGACAAATACACGTTCATTCAGCTAAGGTGAGCTGTTATATTGCTGGGTTTAGAAGCTGCTCCAGATCTCCATCATCCTTAGTGATGTTTTATAATTGAGAAGGCTGGTTCTAACACATGCACATCCTTCCTTGTTTCCTCAGCAGCTTTAAGGGACTTTTTGATTCTTTTTATGAATATTTGTGATTGTAATGACCAGAAGATGTAGTGGGATCATTTCATCTGCAATGTGTACGTGTTACCTTTTCTCAGACAGCAGCAAAGTTCCCTCTCAGTGCTGTTTTCCTGAGAGCCTTGTTCCCTTCTTGTTTCATGTGCCAAATCCTGGGACAGGAGAAGCAGTTCTGTGTTTCAGACAGGACCATTTCGTTCAGATTCTGGGGAAATCAGATGTTCTGGATGTTCGTGTTTATTTCTGGATTAGTTCATGTTTCCACAAGCCAAGCAATCGTGGTGCTGTTTCCAGATGAAACAGATCTCTCTCAATCCTACAGATACTTCATAAAATTCACCTCTTTTCCCTGTCCCTTCCACGTGATTGTGTTCAGTGAGACTGGGACTGAAAAGGGTTTAATTTGTGTGGTTTTGTAGTGATGGTACCTGTTGCAGTTTAGATGGTGTCTGATGGTTTATTTCTTTTTGCTAGAAAAAGATTTTTTTCACAAAAGAAGCCTGCAGTTGTTTCCTTCTTGTTTCCCTTCATCCAAACCTTCCTGATGTGTGGGAAGAAAAGAAGAAAAAAAGAATGATAAACGTAATAATAATCATAATAATAGAAGAAACCATCTAAACTCACCCACCTCCCCAAACTATTTACAGATTCAACCAAAATGACATCTTAATGTTGAAATTTTCTTTTTATTTATGTCTCCTCACTGTCCCTTGCTAATGTAGCCTGGCCAGTTGACAACTGGGAGAGGGCTCTGCAGAGGGACTTACTGGTTTGTAGCTTTTCCTCTTTTGAAGTGGAAATATGATTTTCTGTGAAACTGTACCAAAGTTACCTGCAGGATTTGCTTCACTTTTTGTTTGAAAAGGAAATATGTTGGGTTTTTCTTTCTCTGCTTCCTGTTCCTGTTTGGTCAGTGCCCCGTAAACACATCTGAAAGCAGCCCCCTGCTCTGAGCAGTTCAGTTTGTGATTGAAAATATGGGGAAAATGAGAAAGCACAGCAATCAGTGATATGTTTACTCCCTAATTCTTCAGTTTATTCACATTCTGAAGAAAATGAGTTGCAAAAGTGAATAGCTGAGTTTAAATGCTTTGAGGGCAAGGGCTGGTCCTATATTTGATTATGTCTGAAATATATATTGCTTTTATTTATACCATAATCCCTGGTAACTGAGAACTTTGGCCATATCTGGCACAAACGTAAGTAGCACTTCAATTTCTTGCCATCCACCTTAAATTACCCCAGGTTTACTTGTGTAACTATAACCTGAACTTTTTCATTAACTTTTCAGCATTAAAAAGAAAAAGTAGGCTAAACTTGAGCTGTTGCAGATGAAGTATTTAGAATAATTTCCCAAAGCCCTTCATAAATGTGACATTGATTCATTGATATACAGACCATTAGCAGTTAGTCTCCTCTGTTCATCTATCATTTCAATTATCTCTAGACTTCCCCAGGGTCTTTGACAAATGGGAGACAATTTGCATTTTGTACATTAATGACCTTGGTGGAATTTGTAATTTTATTCCCCCCATCTCATAATTATACTTTATCATTGGAGGGGAAAACCCCACAAAACGACACTGGTCTGGTTTTTAATTTAATTGGAAGCGTGGGACTGTCGAGGTGATGGGAAAGGAAGAAATAAGGAGAAAAAATGTTTAAAAGTATTTTGCACCTTGTGAAGAACTTTCACCTGAAGATGAAGGAGATTATTGTGAGTTAAGCTTGAGGTCTGTTTTAGAGGGGAACGTTGCCTTTCTGGGTCCCAGGCTTAGGGGAGCAGTTAAGAACACAGCTTAAACCTTGGCCTAAGAAGATTTGTTGGTCTTCTCCCAAACCAACTGAATTCTTCCTGGAAAAGCTGTCTCTTGGTTCCTTCGATAATGCACCAAAGGAATTTCAGAAGGTGATCCCTAGAAAGACAAATATGTAAAGGAACAGGAGCTGTGTTTTAAAATGTGGATTTCAGAGGTGTATGGCATGGCTGGAAGCTCAAGAATCTGAAAATTTCCATTAATAATTTTAGGTTTTCTAATATTAACCAATTATCCTTCTTAGCTTTATGTTCTGTAGAAGTTTGCCTCTTGAGTTAAGCTATTCATTTCCTCTTCTCCCATCTTTGAACCTCTGGTCTTTTGCTCTGGTGGTGTAATAACCAGGTTTTAGCATTAACTGTGTTGGCCACCATTCACACCTGTCCTATGTTTAAAAAAATAAATGTGGAGAATTATTCACACATTATCAGCGCTTTTCACTGTTTGTTAATGGTCTTAACGCAGGTATCCTGGAGAAGAGATGCAAATAATTAGTAAAATTAGGAGGTGTAAGTATCTAGTGAAATGAATCCTTTTAAGCTCCTAGGTGGGCCAAAGAGGCAGTGCAGCATGGACAGAAAAAGTGAAATTAATAACTAAATATCCTGTAATTGAAGAACAGCTTATGGCCTTGCTGCACTCATTCCTTCAGCAGAAGACTTGAGGCCAACTCTCAGGTTTTGGGGTGGTTTGTTGTTTTTTGAGTAACCCAGGGACTCACACGCAGGGGCCGCATCCCGCGTGGGGAAGGCAATGGCTGCCTTCTGCAGGAACATCTCCAGTTGTTCAAAGTCCCCGTTGCCAGCAGAAACGGGAGCGTGGGATCTGAGACAGCAGAGGCTCTGCCTTGCCTTTGAGCACGAAATCTCTGCAGTCTCTCAGGCAGCATTAGGTGGTAACTGTTGGCAACAGCGGCGATGTTGGGAGCGACGGCTGCTTCTGGCTGCATTTCCAGAACCATCCGTAACGTTGTGGTGGATGTGCTTTGCTCATAGATCACACTTCCCCTTTGTGCGTCACAGTGAGTTTGGCTGCCTCTTCCGTGCAAAAAAGTAATTAGCCTGGCTTGAATGTGAGGAATTTGTTTTTTGATTGGAACTGAAGGGTGAAATTCCGCGTGTGGAAAGCTGAGCTGCGAACTGGCATCGACCCGCGGCTGCTGTCCTGCCTTGTTGCTCAGGTTTAGGGGGGTTTTATGCATATAGCAAGAAAGATGTTGGTTTCAATCAGTGCTCAGGCCAGGCTGGGATGTGCTCAGGCCAGGCTGTTCAGCCTTGGATTCCTCTGACGTGCGTTGTACAGCTGTTTTTCCAGCAGCTGAAGAGCCGGCAGCGCTGGGTTTGAAGAGCTGTGGTTAGATGAGATGCTCTGAGTGGTCTGTAAGAGTGAGCTAAAGATCAAGGCAAACATATTTATTGATTTACTTCCTCACTCTTCTGAAAGCAGGGCTCAGGCTCCAAACAATGCACGTGTCTGTGGAATATACTTGTCTTTGCCCACGTTATGTGTGCTGCACACAAGTGTGTGCTGGATATGTATTTATTTTTACTCAGCCTTCTGGCCCTGTTTGAATTTTTCTCCCCCCTAGTAGTGTTTGCACTTTGCTGTCTGTTTTTAATTTTTCGAACATTTTCAATAGCTCTTTAAAACTTCAAGTTTATTTCTAATGCGTGTTCTGTTTTAAGAGATTTAAATTTAATACTTTGACCTTATTGTTGCTCAAAAAAAAAGAGAGTTTGTTATCCTAAACCAAACAATCTTACAGGAGTGTGGTGTGATGTAATATTTTACTATAGTACACACTTTGTTAATGGTGAGGAACATGAAAATATGTGTCAGCTGTTTGCAGGGAGAGAGGTAGAGGAATGCATGTTTTAAGGTGTAAAATGATCACGTATAAAAAGACCAAATGATGTAGTAACTTTGAAGTTTTAAATTATTTAAACTGACGAGACGCTGATGTCTCGCTGAAAACACAAATGCAAATTTCTCTTTGGTTATACCCCCTGAAAAAAATAGGGTATGGCTCTCCATCAAGACCAGATGCCTGACATCCAGAGAGATTTAAAAGGCAGATTAGTTTGTGTTGGGAACCAGAATGTGAAGTTTGGGTTACGTGGAACGGACTCTTCCTGCTCTGGTATGAATTAATTTCAGCCATGCAGGATTAACAATTTCAGCCCTCTAATTTCTGCCTGTGATCACCTTTGGCACTGGTCTGCTGGAAAAACCTTGGATTCCATATTTTTACGAGCAGAATTCCCAGGCTGTGGAGCTGAGCCTGCTCCCTGAGCTCAGACAGCAGCTACACGTGGTGAGCACATGTGTGAGCAGAGCAGGGAAGGTCCCAGGTTCAGATGCTGGTGTCAGGCTGAGGGAACTGGCTGCCAAATTTTTCCTTCTGCAGAGTGTCTGCCTTGCCCCACCACGCTGGGCCTGATTTATTTGTTTTAAAGGAGGGTTCTGTGCTGCTCTGCTGGGAAAGGCCCTGAGAAATCACAGCTGCACTCTGCTACTCGTTAATTTAACTGGAAAGAGAAAATCCTATTTCTTCAGTCCTGTGCTTGGAGCTTGTCACTGGTGAAATCTGCATGAAAGTTAATGGTTTGTACATCCCTCTTTTCTCAAGCTTGATGTAACTCCATATTCAAGTTTAAGTGCCCTGGTTGAATTCCTTAGTGGGAATTCCCTTTCAGTTGAAGGATGCTCACCTGGCTGCTGTTTCTGATGAGGAGGATTCAGACCTCTGTGCAATATTTGGCTCCTGTTCAGCACTAAAAGCCATCTCTGCCTTTTCAAAGGACTCCCTTTCAGCAGGGACTGTAAGCAGCAATCACAGTAAGCAATAGTTAACAAGCACCCATTGGTGTCAGATAAGTTGGAAGAATTCGTAAGACAAATTAGGCAATGGAGTCTCTGGGAATAATGACTTCCCTTGGGTTTCTTTACAAATTAAACTGATGAAGATTTAATCTTTCTTTTTTTTTTTTTCTTTCTTCCCATGGGTTGCTTTGCCCTTGACACACAAGATGAGTTACTGGAAGGCACAGTGACTGTGCCTTACACTTCTGTGTAAACTGAATAACCAGTTCCCTTTTGTGTCTCCTGTGAAGGAGTGACCTGGTTGTGTGTGTGGTTGTGTTTCAGCCACGCAGGGAATGATGACAGAAACGTTATTTGCTGTAGTAGGAAGTGGCGTGAGTTTACAGTTAAAGTTAGCACAGGATTTTTGTCAGGGCAGTGAGTAATTCTGCCCACAAAACTGCTAGAAAGATCTTCTAGAAATGGAAAACAAAAGGTGGGAGTGAATATTCAGGAGGATATGGGATGGAAGAAATATCTTCTAACCCATTTCAGGCCATAGCAGAGGCTGTTTGATCTAATCCCAGGCTGGATCTGATGATGAGCAAAGGTTTGGATTAGACTGGCAAGGATAACTATTAAGAAAAATAAGAAAAGAAAATAGGAGCTTCCATTTAAATCTCCATAATGAATTCCTATTCTAAACTGGAAGCCAGCACACATCATCCTTTCTCTGCTGAGAAATTTTTTACATTCATTTCTGTTTGTAATGGTTTGGGAACAGAAAAGAGAAAAAAGAAAAAAGGGTTTTCATTATTCATGTGAAAAATGAACTCATTTGCTCACATGCTTAGTGCTGGGGTTAATTATATGATGAAAAAGCATGGTTTGTAAGGAACTGGCTTATTACAATAGGAATGCCCTGAAATTTAAGCTGCCTAATTTGTCAGCTTGCTCAGACCGTACTGTTGTAACACTCAGCCTTTTTGTAGGTTAAGCAGCAACTTGTGGGCTCGGGGCTTTGGTCCTGCACTGGGGACTGTGGGCAGGAGAGAGGTTTGACATTTTCTCTTCTGAAAGAGAAAGTGTCTCTCTTCTCACTCTCTGCTGCTGAGTGGCAGCACTGTCACTCGCACCTGCAGTGCTGGCCACCTGCTGCATCAGGGGCTGGACCCATGGC